>VYZT01059559.1:12500-22767 GCA_013400735.1 Pomatostomus ruficeps | reverse complement strand
TTTTTTTTTTTTTTCCACTTTGGAAAGTGAAGAGCATAATTCCTTTAAATACTGGACTGTCACTCACTGATATTTCTACAGAGGATTTCCCAGAATGTAGACAGGAAAATGAGTCTTTAAGAGCATTCTGTTTTGAGGAAAGAGGTGAGAGGTCAAACTGTGACCAAACTTGACATGCAGAATATGCTCTACACCTCTTTCTACTGATCTAGGGAAAGAGGGATATAAACCTCAAAACTGATTGTAAGATATTCAAGTAGATGATTCCAACATTTGTTCTTGTTTTATCTGTGGCACTCAAACTTCTGAATTTGTAGACTTGCAAACTAATAAAAAGCNTTTTTTTTTTTTTTAAACCATCTCACAAGTTACTTGCAGTACCAGCTGTTTATATTTATAATGCCTTTCATCCTCTTGCTGGGGCAGGAGCTACTGGCAAAGCTGCTGCAAAATAATGATGAATAACCTTCATAAACAATGCTTCCCAATGTTTACAGGCTCCAATCTTTTCTGTCCTTATGATGGTTTTTTTATTTCTTGTTTTTTTGTTTTACCTTTTGCACACATATTTCTTTCTCCATGAAAATTGCCACAGTTTTCTCTTGTAGGCTGGTTTTATATTCATTTTTTCTACAGTAAGAAAAATCAGACATCCAATACAGTTTTAACTACTACTTCCTCCTGTCCCACAGTGATTTAAATAGATGTAGGGATTACTACCATGGGTCTGTCTCAGTAAATATGAGGTTGAATATACTCATGCTCTGAAATTTTTTGCTCCTCTTGCAACTTGATACTCAGTTTGCTCTTCACAGTGCAATCAACAGCTCCTGGGACAAGCTGCAGCTCAGAGAAAGGCTGCATTTATTCACTCTGCTCTGAAGAGGACCTCCAGCTGCTAAGGGTCCCTCATGTGTTCAGAGTTTGCTCTGCTCTGCTGTGGGAAGCTGGGAGGTGTTCTAAAGGAAGGGCTCGGGTGTTATTGTGATTTATTTTGTCCCTTACCTGACACAGGTAGGTAGGTAGGACAGGTAGCTGCGCAGGCAGNTATCTCCTCTAAAAAGGCAGAATTACAGCCCCTCCCCCCAGCCAAAGTTCGGAATTAAAATCTCCTTGGAGAGATGTGAAAAAGAAACTGTTTATTTAACAAGTAAGGTGCACGCAGGCACAAAGAAAACAAAACAAAAAAACCCCTAAAACTTGAATAATATTAGACAGTAAACCTTCTCTACCATGGAGAAAGATGGTGGAATTTTTCAGAGTCTCTCCTTTCTCTAGTTCAACTCCTCCTGAAGTCTCGGCCTGGCTGGGCCGGGGGGTCCGGCAGCACCTGGTGAGGGTCCCTCCGACTGTCTCCCCGGAGATGGTCTGATTTTTCGGATAGGAAAAAAAGCAGGCCGAACAGTCCCAAAAGAAAAAAAAAGGAAACAGAAAAACCAAAAAGAAAACTGTAATCCCAGCGGGAAGGGGAAAAGGAAAAAGGAAAAAAACCTCTGTCCTAACTCACAGCTGGACAGACTACTGGAAGAAAAGAAAAAAAAAACTTGCGCTTTATCTCAAAGAGATAAAAACAAACTGTACCAGGTTTTCTCTCTGCAAGCTCAAGGTTACAGGACCCATTCCTGGGCTTAAGCAGACAATAGGAAAAAGAAATAAAGAAAAAAACCCAGAGCATAAAAATCACCCCAGGACAACCATGATTCATGTGTTTTTGCTCCTCAGCAAATCTTGATCAAAGACTTCTAGTACATAAGACTTTGTCTATTGGTCCATTTGACTTCTTGAAACATCCTGAAATTTGCATCCAAAAAATGGGGAGAAATTTTCTAGATTTGTACATTCAAATGAAGTTTCTTTTTTCAGAGGAAACCACTCATAATTCAGAGGAATTTCTTGGAGGGTCTTACTTGAAATGAAATTTAAGTCACACAGTAGAGAAATGAAGTGAAACTAGCCATATGAAAAACAAAGGAAGGAAAATATTTCTTTGCACTATGTGTAGTTAAGGAGTACAAATTCTTGTGAATATCAAAAAGGTTCAGAAATTTAAAAGGGACATAGAATTTCTAGGAGGAAATCCAATCATTTTGTGTTGCAAGTGATCCATAAATTATTTTATGATTCCATGTAAAGAAATGTAAAGACAAATCTTAAGATCAATGATCTTGTCCACATAATGATATACCTATAAACATGATATAAATCCCTGTGGTTTATGGGGTCAATCGTCATTTCGAATGGTCACTCTGACAGTGGTGTTTTATTTGAAAGATAAGAATAATTGATTTTGACAATCAGGTGCATCAGCACAATAAACTAATTATTAAAGGATCTATATTAATTGGCTATACTACTTAAACTTGATGTTGTGAGGAATGAAATTGGTTTCCCCAGGCAGGAATTATGGTTTCTTTTGTAGGCATAAAGTATCCTGTTCATAATATGAACACTCAACCCCAAAATAACTTACCTTAAAATTTACTGTCTTTGCATACCTCTGTTCCTCATACTCCACAGAGCTTCCCTGGAGGAGTTTAGCAGCATTTTTCCAGTAGTGTCTATTCCATATCAAACATGTTTCTTCCCAGGGCATATAAAGCATGGTGATACCAAGTGGCACAAGGTCATTGTAACAGATTTTTAAAGACTCCCAACTACAGCAAGGAAACTCACCTTAAAGCAAGCATGGAGCTGGGGTTTGTCCTGTCTGAGGGTCATTTGTTCAATGAATGCTTGTTAGGAAATAGTTTGGGCTGTGCAAGTCACAGAAGATACAACAGAAATTGAGATGATATAATCAGTGATTCACTCTCCTTACTTCTGAACTTCTGTTGATGCTGCCACTAGCATTTGATATTTGGTAATTTATGCACCAAGGACCACGCAGCTACTCAGTAAATCTCTACAACTGCAACCCTTTTAAGGTACACAGTGCAAACAGCTGAGCCCGGCTTGAACAAGCTCTAACACGAGTCAGGGGATTTATGTTGTTGATATTACACACTGATCTAATACAGATTTTGATGGTCTCTGATCTGAGACAGGTCTTCCCCTGTATCCTCAGCCAAAGGAAAAAGATCCACATAGCCCAGAGCTGCTGAAACTAAGTCTTTTTCTGGAAGATAATATCTTTTTACATCTGTGGCATGAATTTTTCTTTATTATGTTTGGGATGAATTTTAGAAAATGCACACTTAATTATATACACAGATTGACAGAGGAAAGGAGAGAGCATATCTTGGGATAATTTTCTAGAAACCATTTGTAAAAAATTAATTATTCTTGCAATAGGAATATGGTGTAAAATGTTTTCTGACAATTGCATTTTTCCTATCTGCAAACTGAAGTAACAGCAACTACAAGTATCCTTTCACTGACAACACTTCTAATGGCAATTTCAACAGTTCTGAAAAAAACCAAGTTTCATTCTTGTAATTACTCAAATGGAGAATTAATATTGGAAATAAAACCAGATATGCATTAAATGCTTGGTAGAAAATTTATGTGGATGTTGAGTTATACACATAATAAATGCTGCTAAAATAATAATGAAAAATGCTACTAAAATAATAAAGCTATTAAAATAATATCAGGAAATATAAGCACAGATTTGTCTGCTTTAACATCACAAGTATTCAAAAATAAATAATACATAATATTATCAAATATACAATTCTTCATCAGCCAAAGCTGAAAAATATTTTTGTTCATAAAAGTCTTTCCTATGTGTGAAATACTCTTGACCTCGCCAAAGTTATTTTTTGGCACATGAAATAAATTGTGTTGACAATAAAAAGATTCAATGCTTGTAGAATAATATCTGAATGCTCTATTATTTTATGTTGATGCACCCTTTAGCCATGATTACATTGGTGCAGGAGATGTGAAAAAATAAAAGGATACAACAATTTGAAGTACTAGAAATACTTAATTTTATCCCACTTCAGCCTTCTTTGGAGCCCAGGAAATGAAGTAAAGGCATTAATCTTAAAGAAATCAAAAGATTTACCAGTCTAGAGGCCTGAACTGGTAAAGCAGTAACCATTTGCCAGGAAACAGTCTGTCCTACAGGACATACAGTGACACTAATTTTTCAGATGTGGGGAAAAAAAAAAAGTAATTGGACTCTTCCCAATAAAGATGTCTACCTCCAAACTGTAAAACAGAGAATTAGAAACACATGTGCAGTTTACCTTATGATGATGTGCTTACTACTACTGACTGAATTCTGGGGACTCAACCTGTGATCAAAATATCTAAGAAAGAACCAGAAATGGCTCTGGCTAAACAGCAGTATTAAATTCATCACTGTTAAAGAAAGATCATAAGAGATTTCACAACTGATTACTTATTCTTAGTCCTATCTTTACGTGCAATCTAGAAATGCTGATTACAAGGGGGAAACTTTTACTTTGTGGAGTCCAAACTCGTTGAAAGTCGGGAAGTGTCTGTTCTGGAATTCTTCTAATGGTTTCAATGGAACTTCAGAGAGTTTTGCATGTGTGCCAGCATCAATTGTCTGTCAATAGCTGCATGTAAAGAAGCTCTGAACGAGAAGAGTGAGCTTCCCTTCAGGACGTAAGATAGTATCTATCTGATGTCTATCAAAATTTTGAAACATTTATCACTGTCCCACTGAATAGAAATGTACCTCAATAGTGCTGCTTGACAGTTAATTAATTTTGTTGTGGATAAGAGAAAAATATGTTTTCCTTTTTGAAAGAGTCAAGGATGGGAGAGAGCTTGATCTAGTACTAAAATTTTGCCTCTACTTCAATTTTGTGATCTGACATGATCACAGATGTTCAACAGAAGTAAAGCAATAGTCAAGATCTTTAGAAAGCAACTAGATATTTTGTGTTTTCATTTTGCAGGACCAGAATATGGCAGTGTTTATACTGTCAAATATATATACATTATGGATAGGTGAATTCAAAGGACATGCAGGACACCAGAAACTTTCTAAGTCTTGAACCAATATGAGATGAATGTCAAGGTTTTGATAACTCCTTTCAATAATTCCTTAAAATAAATAAAATTGTGTTAGGAAGAACACTGAAGAATTGGCATAATATAAGAAGATAAAGAAAATGAACTGATGTACAGATCTTCATGATATCTGATGCTGAGATTGTGTTAGGGCTCAGTATGGATTCACTGGCAGCAACCTGGGTATGTCACTTAAGTCATAATTCTTTTCTTTCTTGATATCATGGAAACAGATTGGTATCAAAGCACTGAACTGGAAGTACAAACATGACGCCTTCAGGTAGTAGGAATCACTGGCTCCACCAGTCATGTCAGGAATAAAGCTCCAGAGGGCACAGAAGTGAATTAGTGATTCCAGAGAAGGGAAAAATGAGGAAATATTAAGGTAAGCAGAACACAAGTTACAGCTGAAAGACAAAAAGGAATCGAATAACTAATACTACTGTTGCAGAAAACATGAATGACAACAGACTATAAAACACAAAAGAAGAGGAAATACATCTTGGGTTTGATAGTAACTATGGAAAAGTGACACTAAGTGTGGAAAAGAGTAATTTTAAGAGATTTTATTACAAGTTAATCGTAAGCAATTGTTATGATACACAGTGTCATTAAGTAAGGGATTGATTGAAGAGGATCTCATCTGATCCATTGGTTTTGAATGGTAATGGAAGAACATATCAATCATACATGACCAGAAAAGATAGAGGAAATTCTTTAGAGTTATGCATTTGGTTGCAATATGCTTCCATATCATGACAGATGCTTACTTTTTTTAAAAATACATTTGCTTTAAAAACCAACATTTATGTTAATTGAGAATAATGTGGGAAAAAAAAATATAGAAGCATTTCTCCAAAGTGTGTTATTAACACTGAATTTCAATTCATTGTTGCCAACTTTTTCATGCAGGAAGTTTTTATTTCACAAAAAACAAGAGCTGCTTCTTTGGACTAAAGTCAATCTAGAAATATAATGGAATACAGTTCAGTATTAAAACTCAGATTAAAGTTGATACAAATATAAAAAAGATTTTGAAACTACATAGAATTAAGAACTTCTCCAATCCTACATACTTCTCCATACTTGGGTTCATATGCATTGTCTGAAGAGAGAAAAAAAAAAGTTTATGATTTCATTATTGTTTTGTGCATAACATAGTTTTAGACTGTTAAACACAAATTTATTTGCCTATTATTGCATCATTAATTTTTCTTCTATATCATCACAGTTTGATTATATATACTTGTCAATATTTTTAGAGCATGTTATGAGGGAGAACTTCACTTGCAATGCTATTCTGGGAAAGAAGAAATTGCTTGGGAACATCCATTTATTTATGCTATTATGAACTGCTTAAGTTTTATAAAGGTTCGGCATCCTCATATGTTTAGGAATGGACAAATCTGCATCACTAGGGGAAAAAGCTAATTACTTACAGTGAGGTCATTAGATACAGACCTTCTTTTTGTCATTACAAAGACTAAGATTTTTGCAATAATGACACTATGCAGAGTAGAGGAAGCAAATAAAAAAAATAAACTTCTTTATTCTGAGGCTGACACAAACCCAAATGTTCTTTCAGTTGAAGGGCTTAAAAATTAAAGTGAGAAAGGTATCAAGAAAGCAAATAGTAATATTTAACACAATATCTATTACTTATGCACACCTCCCACATGACTATATTGCCTCTGAAGTGACAGAAAGACACAAATAAAGATAGATATTTTGAATTTTTATTAAATTCATTGGCAATTATAAAATATTTTTTTCTTCATTAATTAAATTGATTTTACAGAATAATATATTTTATTTTTACAACCACTGTAGTCAACCATAAAAATACTAGCATTTAATTCTGGTTTTGAAACTAATTCATTTAAATTTCTGCACAGTTAGAGAGATCAGCTTTAAGACTTTGTTTCCAGAAATTTTCATAATTCTTTGAAAAATTATTATCACTAACTAATCTCCTGATGGAAATCAACATTGCTATTTTGTTCTAAAGCTATGTTGTAAATGAAATTTTGTAGAAGTGCATTTTTGCTGATGTCAGTTATGTAAATCTCTGCTGCTCTCTACTCCAATTAGAATAAACAGTTTTAAAATTTTGAAAAAAGACATTTGTTGCCGTGTGCTCTGGCCAGTTTTGGTCTGTCTCATGGCCAGGCTCTGCTATGTCCCTTCCCCCCTCTTGGTATCGGTTCTCCACCCCACAGAGGGCTCTGTATTGTGTAATCCTACACAGAGCCCGCCAAATTCAAACCCTGCAGTGCTCCTCTATTGGATGTTGTACCCTCCCCCCATCCCCTCGTGTCTGTATTTATGTAACTGTAACCCCCGGTGCCAGCACTTTCCCGGCATGACCCTGGTGCCGAATAAACCATCTGGGAAGCCCCTCTATTTGTCTCTCCTTCTTCGGCGCGCCTGGGACGTCGGTGGGTTGGGTGAAACCTTGCAGGAACTTCACCAGCCCTCCCGTGCCTTGGAGCAGCCTGGACAGCGGTTGAAACCGCGGACAGACGCTCAGGGCCCCCACGGAACGCACCGCAGCAGACAGTTTAGAAAAACTTCACTAATCAAAAATAAACATGTAAAGAAAAATTGAACAAAACCTAATTATTATCAATGGACAGTGTTAAAATCACTTTTTCTGTCAGCTCCATCACCTTTTTCAATAAAAACCTCAGAAGCATCCTGTATCTGTAAAGATTATGGAAGTGAAATTTTAGACATGGAATATATTGTAACTATAACCTAAGTGAATACCAGAACTTTAGTTATTCAGTTAGAATGGGTCTGCATTCTATGTAAAATACATCAGTAAGAGCAGGGTTCAGCTCTCTCACTACAATATTGTGGCTGTCTGTACAATTATGTTTTACAAATATGTTGTTATATTATGCTCGCTCTACCATACTAAAATCTTAGTAAGAGGAAACCTAAAAGACTATCTTATTCTCATTTCCCTACCCTACAGAGAGTCCTTTGAAGAAATTCCAAAAATGAAGATTTTAAGAGTTTTCAGTTGTCTTCTTTGGGGTGAAATCTGTCTTTTTATACAAACATTCTCTGCCTAAAACCTACGACACGCCTGTTAGGATGACCCCATCATTTTTTCACTGGAGAAAAAAAATTCCAAGAAATACCAATATCAGAGAACAAACACTAGGAGACAGAAGATTATAGCAGCTTCTGCTGGATGTTCAATGTACAGCATATGTCACCATTCAAATTAAGCCTCAAAGAAGCCGAACTTCAAATCATAATGGTCTCATAAAATCTAGTGCAGTAACTGTGTAAAATGGAAATATAATAATAGTTTATGTAAATTGCAAATTTTTATGCAAACTACTTACATGGGATTGTTACAGAATTAATAGTGAGGTTTCTTTATTAAACACTCATTTTAAAAAACTGGTACTGCTCAGAAAAGAAAAATATTTTCCCACATAATAGTAAAAGTATATTCCCCAGAACTTTTCAAATCAGAATAGCATTTTACAGTAAATCTTATAAAAAAACTAGGGAAACTATGGCAAATATTTTAAACTGAATGTAGCATTTTTTCCACATTAGAATTTCACAGAATCCTACCAGCTCAGCAGATGTGTGAAATCTGCAGTTTTTTCTACATTTTTTCAATATTTTTTACTTATTGCACCAAACAGCAGTTCAGAAATAATTTAAATAATGAGATACATTTTATTATTGTTTTAGAGATACTATATATTATAATTTTATTTGTCTTTATATTATAGAAAGCATTTTTACAATAATTAGCAGGTTCAACCTGTCATTGGACGTCAGGATATATTTGATGTAGTAATGTAACAGTAATTGTAAAGCCACCTGTCTTTTATGATAACAAAGTTAACAAAGTCCCTCCTTTTCTGCAGCTATTTTGGTTTTTAGCACTGCCCTTTCATTTCAGAAGTGTCATGTTCAGTAGTGGTACAATTGTACTTGTTCTACATGAAAAGAGTAACCCAGACTAATTTGATCATTCTTGTAATTTCAATGTAGTTAACATAACTGAAATTACAGACATGGTCACTATAAGCACAGAAGCTACATTCTGTGTTTAGGATAAGCCAAAAGCGAGTTTTAGGAAGGTTAACCCAAATGCACAAACCAGCATGTTCTACAAATAATTTCAGAATCAAAACCAGGACAAAAAACAGGCAAATGTCAGCAAGCTTTTTGAGAAATACCTCCTAAACATACTTTTACCCTTGTCTGTATGTGGATGTACTGTCACAACTAAAGAAGATTTCTCTCTCAGTGTCACAATAACATGGTGAGCTCATAAATGGGCAAAGGGAGCTACAAAAAATGTCATTTTGTCCTCTACTACAGAATCCTGAGGAAAAAAAGGAGATTGTTCAAGGACAGGAAAGGAGGGATATAAGGATAAGAATAATTTATATGTGGATTACAAAACCTGAAGAACTTCAGTGATCAGAAAGTGGTACCTTTCGCTATCTCTGAGTGATGTACGTATTTGTAATGTGAATGCTCCAAGCAGTAAGTTCCCATATCCACAATCATCACAGGAGCAGTTGCTGAGTTCTTGAAGCAAATAGAATCACTCTATCACATGCTGCATTAGCTTTGAGTCTTCCTCTGTATTACTGCAGTGGTTGATAAGAATATAGATAAAGCTTCAGGAGACATTAAGAATGGAGGCATTTTTAGAAAAGCCACTGTTACAGCTTCAGCTCTGACGGGCACATTCCAGTGAGAGCAAAAGGCTGTATTTCAGGGGTTTGACAAAACACCTTGACAAATTTCATATCCAGTTTATGTATTCAGGCAGAGAAGGCCATGCCCACGGTAGCAATTAATATGAACCATTTTGCTCACCATCCTAAGAGTTTAGTTTTCCTACTACAACAGCAAAGAATTCCCTGAATGTCAAAGCAGAAAACACTCCCAGTTTACATGTATGAAATATGGAAAGGTATATGGAAATAGTGGCTCTGTGACTAAAGCAAAAGTAAGGAAGTAAGAAAAAATGTGGGACAGCTACTTCCTATTTTGAAAGAACATAAACTGCGGTAGCTGAGTCATACAGGTCTGAGGAGGTTTATGCCCTCATTCCTAAACAGGAAGCTGTCTCAGATGACTCTATCTCAGCAGGAGCTACAGTTCGCTGACTCTGGAAGAACTAGTTCTTCTATGTCCCAGGGGGAAAAGATTCTACTGACATGTTCAACAGTACTGTAATAAAAATGAGGATAGCCATTCTTACAAACCCACTAACCTTCACCAAGGT
>VYZT01059559.1:0-7500 GCA_013400735.1 Pomatostomus ruficeps | reverse complement strand
TCAGCATACAGTCTTATTTGCAATAGACAATATTTTATTTTACTGATTTTAATTATTCTCCTTCTACAGTTCAAAACTTTATTAAACAATATTAAATAATGACATGCACATTGTTGATTTTTTTTCAGTTTTTTAAAGAGATGCTCTGTCCTTTTCTTTTGGAGGACCTTTTTATAAGGAATTTCTCTATAGAATTCCGTTTGCTATAAATACACTTTTCTATCCTTCTCAAAATGTACAATGAATAAATGAACCCTTAAGCTCAAAGGTCTTCCTGAACAGTCTCCTTCCCCTGTCACCAGAAAAAAATACAAAATGTTAAAAAAGTGTTAACAGAGACCTTCAAGAAAGATTTAAAGGAATGTAAAAAGTAGTTTGGATCATATTGTTTTCTCCCACTTTCTGTTCTTGGCATATTTACAATTTGTGAATTTAAATATGTTCAAAGATTGAGGTTGTTGTGGATGAATGTCACTGAGGAGATTGTGGAATTCTGGTTGCTGAAAACATCCCCATCATGAATTGAAAATGCCTTTTCTTGAAGAACTGACAGTCATAGATTCATAATTATGGGCCTATGTCTCATCTGTGGTGTAGACTGACCCAATTTACCAGCTAAGACAGGATATTTTCAACCTTGCCTTTTTAAAAAAAAAGTCTGGTGTTCTCCCAGCACACCTTTCGTCTATATGAAAAAGGGTACCTCAACATTGAGACTATTAACCACTAGGCAGTGCAAAGCCTTTTACACTGCCAAGCTTTCCCTACCACCTAGAAATATCATGTTCTTCCCCAGGTAACAACTAGACAAGGATCTTGTTATTCCAGGAAAGGACATCTGTTGAGATAGCCCATATAGGTGTTTGTATTCCTTGTAGTCCTGACACTCAGACTTATATTAATACCCAGATAGGAAGAAATCCATCTAAAGATCTGTATAGGTGTTGGTAATTAACTCTTCCTTTTCAGTCACTGAGTGTTACAGAACAAAACATCTATATGCCAGAAACCTTTGAGTGTCCAGCTGGAAGAACTTAGAAAATGGCTATTTTACTGATTTATTTAAATGAAAGGTACAATTCTTCTTTGATTTTGGTATTACAGATAATATTCTTTTGAAAGAACAAAGCTTTTATTTCATAATTCCAAAAATGGAATTCAGTACTAGATGCAAAGTGCAAATAAATTATCTCTTAACTGTAAGAATTCACAGAACTCCGAAATCTGCCAAAATACTTCCTTGCATTGCAAAAAAATCTGATCAGACCTGCAGAACATCAGGGTTTGTTGTCTGGGGTTTTTTTCCTTCTAGATTTAATCTTCAGTATAAAACTCCCCAGTTCTTAGCCTTATTTCATCTTAGGAAAGTTCATTATCAGGGCAATAATTTTGAGTTTAATCAGTCTTATAGCTAAAAGTGACCATTATCTCAAAAGCTGCTACAGTAAACAGAACAAATTGAGATCTGCTTATGGGTTGATCTAGAAATGGATCCACAGTGGTAGTGACCAGAAAGTTAAAAGTCTACAGAAAACTTCTCGATGTAGAGAAAAGTGCTGCTCTTAAGGAAAATAAAAATAGATTAAACGTGTCTCTTGAAGGCAGTTCTAGATTCCACATGTCAATACCGATTGTGGCTATCTCAGCTACTTTAGAAGGCTGGCAAATTTAGTCTCTCCATCTTCTCCCATGATCAATGTACCTTTAAAACTGCACTTTCCTCAATTCTTTTGTGTAAGTTGATCAACTTTCTGAACTCCATGGAAGATTTATCTCTTCCTTGGTGTGAATTTTCCATTTCCAGTCTGTAACACTCATACTATTCAGGGTGACAGGGTCTAGTACATCGTAGTAATGTCAGTGATGAAAGAATTTTTTTCCTTCAAATTACTAGAAAATGTCTAGTAAGATCTCATCACATTTTTTTAAATTCTGTCTACATGACTCTTCCTTATTCTATCTAAAGATAAAATGGAGATAGTCAATAAACTGTATTTCCAAGAAACATTCATTTTTCAATAAATAAATTCAATTTATAACATTCACCTCAGTTTCTCATAAAGTTCAAACATAACACAACGATTGTGATACTGAGTGAAAGATTCAACCCCAACTCCTTTGTGTGCATTCTTCGAAAAATTAAGCAGATTTTATATAGTAATCAGTGCTCAGCATTTTTTTAATTTGAAGAACATGTCATACTGATATGAGTGAAAGAGTGAATGTATACTTTATATGTAAATCTCAAACAAGCCTTTTAATGTACTTGGTTAGCAGATTTCTTTTTGGAAATACAACATGTTGATATTCTTATTTTGAATAATTTGACTTCAGAAACACTTTAAAGATCTAGACAAGCTGAAACTACCTGTAACTCATGGCTGACCTTTCCAACAACAGCTATAATTTGAATTGCGTGCATGGCAGCCCTCACAGGAATGGGTGACTAGAATTTCTGGTGCTTCTCCTTGTGGTATCCATTCTAATGAGAAAAGGAAAGGGACTAAAGGCCTACAGAGGTCTGTTTGGCAACATGGCATCTGTTAAATTGTCTTTGAAAGAAAAAAAAAATTCTCTAAAAAAACCCCTTCTAACTCATGTGGAAAAAGAAGAGATCTATTATTTAGATCAGTTGTCTCAACGTGGAGAAAATCTTGATATTCTCACCGATTTTCTTCTAGATATTCTCATGGCTCTTCTACATAGAATCATGGAATCATTTAGGTTAAGAAAGACCCTTAAGATCATTGAGTCAAACTGTTGACTTAGCACTGTCAAACCCACCAGTTAAACCACGTCCCCAAGTGCCACATCTGCACGTCTCTTAAATAGCTCCGGGGACTCACCCACATCCCAGAGCAACCTGTTCCAATACTTATCAACACTTTCAGTGAACAAATTTGACTTAATATCCAAACTCAGTCTCCCCTGGGACAACTAGAGGACATTCCTGTGTTGAAAATTTTCATATTCCGAAATCACTGGGATGCAAATTCCTCTTAAAAACATCAAGCCTTTTATTTCTTAATATGGTCTGTTACAATTCATATCGTAAGAAGAACACAAACCCAGTGTTTAAGGTTTAAGATGGACTGGACAGTTTTGTATTGCAGACAATTTATTCCCTGTTTGCACCCTTGTTATGACAAGATCCCTTGGACAGTTCTTCACTGTCTATGAATATCCTGGCCTTTGCAACTGCAATCTGCAAAGATAACTACATTGAATGATTTAGCTGTTACAAAGAACACCTTGAAGCTGCATTCAAATGTCCTGAGAATTCTCCTGAGGAGCGATACGCTTACCAAGGATTGAGGAAGAACATGTCACAGAAAGAATAATGTTCAGAGGAGAATAATCTTTGTAGAGGGTAAGGTAGAAGTATCCTCAGGATACTTATTATTAAGAATAGTTATGCTAAGGGTAATTATAGAGACATTTACTTATCCTAAGTAAAAGGATTTTTTTTAGAGTTTCACATGAATGTGAATAGATGGATTTAGTCTAGAAAACTGAAATACAGAAACTAGAGGAGTTGATTCATCACTGAGTGGTACACACTCCTGGTTGTTTCAGTATTTTCAGGAAGCAGCACAGCTTCAGTTACTGCAGACAGTCTATGCTATCTGCACCATAAAGTAGACTATGAAAGAACCACAGAATGGTTTTGGTTGAAAGGGGCTTTTGAAGATCTTGTTCTGACCCCTCTGCCATGGGCAGGGACAGCTTTCACCACGTTGTTCAAAGCCCCATCCAACTTGGCATTGAACATTCCAGGGATGGGGCCTCCACAGCTGCTCAGGGCAAACCCTTCCAGGGTCTCACTGGTATCTCAGTCTTTTGCCCTAGTGTGAAGGAAAGTGTTTAAATATCCTTGGAACTAGAAAATACCAAACTAAACAATACTACTGTTCTCTTTTAGAAAGCCTTATCATGCATAAAACTGTGTATTACAGGGGTTCTGTGAGGGGAGGGCTAAGTAAACAATAAAAAAAATTAGAATCTAGTGTGAAGTGTTTCATGTTTGAATTATTTTCTTTTCAGTGAAGGCTTGATTAGGAATTTTTGGATTTGTGGAGCTAAGCAATCAGGAATATTTTAAAGAACTAAAATGGTACGAAACAGTGGACAAATGGTTTCAAGTCCCACAGATGCGTGGGCACATATTTAAATTAGTGGATATGAGTAATCCTATTGAACATGTAGAATTTGAGCTCAAGTGCATATTTCTAAAATACACTACAGAGATGTTCTAAAGCACTATTAGTCTTGAATATCTATGTGTACATAAACATACAAACACACACTTTTTTAATATGAGGGTTTTTTTCCAAACTGACGTTATGCAATGACAAATTGGCCTCAGTTCAGAATAAATCCTTGCTGTCTTATAATAAAGACCACACAGAATCTATGTTAAAATGAAAAGTTAAACCACTTATACTGTAAGCAGAATAGACTTACAAATCTGTCTTGTATAAAGTGTGAAGTGCCTGTGTCCACTTGATACATAAGACTGCATTAGCTGCTCTGTCACTGTCCAAACACAATTTACTTTTATTTTTCCTTTTTTTTTTTAAATGAGTCAGTCAGAAACCTCTGAAAGCACCATTTCAAATGCAAATAATTCTGTTCCAACTGCCTCTTTACATTAGCTAAATGAAGTCATCAGTAAACAAAATTGGAAGAAATCTTAACACAACTGCTGTAAACAACTTTAAAAGTTTTATATCCCAAAAGATTAAAAGTGTTAGAATACAGTTCAGATTCACTGGATATGTTCACCACTGATAGAGTTTATAGTCAAAAAATAACTCTCTCATCTCACCCAAACTGATACTGGTCACAGCAAATTATAATCAAAGATAGATTTCTTGGAGGGTGATAATACCATTAGATTTAAGGAATTAAAAATACATGAAACTTTTGAGTTAATGAACAGGGTCCTTAACTGCTCATTTAATTCAAACAGCTGTTTGTTAATGCCCTAAGCAGTGTCATAAACTGTGAAAATACTGTTGAGTGCAAGACACTAGTTAATGCTATAAAGCAACACATGCTCTAATATTAAAAGGATTTAATGGGATTAATAGAGAATAAAACATTAACTCCCTATTATGATGTTTTTGGGACCCAAGGGCAAATTCTGGCTAAAAAGGACTCTGGTTCTAAAAGCACAAAAAGTAAACTATAGCACTGTACAGCAAATCATGGCAATTTTATGCTCCTGAAAAAAAGTGGAACCCTGATAAGATCACATCTGTTCCAATCACAGACTGGATAAAATCACTGTTTACTAAAGTCCTAAATAACTAAATATGTGGAACCCCAACAAGATCCCATCTGTTAAGACTACAATTTGGATAAGGTCCCATTATAAAAAATTCTATATAATAACATATAATGAAAATTTTTTATTTTATTCAGTTCCATAAATTCTTTCATAGGGATACACAATATTGTAAAAATCCTACAGCATAATTAACTAGCTTGATGAACATTAATAATATATTAAAATTTGGATTCTCAATTCAAAAAAGGAATCAAAAATTGTCTTAGTGTTTAAGCCATACAACCTCACTCATATGTTCTTAGCTCTAGTTATTTTGAACATACCTATACAGTTATTTTTATCCCTTCCTAATACAATGACAGGTTTGATAGCATATGTAGTTCATCAGTAAACTACAAAAGCTTAATATTTGCAAAGGTGTCTACTAGTTTTTCTGATTTTCTTTTGAAAGAATGTTCTTTTAGAATACAAAACAGGAAGTAGACTGAATTTACCTTTATAGGTATTGCATATTTGAAAATTTTCAGTAGTAGTTTTTTTTAAAAAGTTCACACAAGCTTAACATATAAGTAAAATCTATTTCAATGTCCAAGATTTTTTTTTAAACAGTCATACAGGGGAAGAGGACAATTAAGAATTTGGGGGTTTTTTTTCTAAAAATGAAAGACAGCAAGGTTAAACATATTTTCAGGTCATATTGCCCTCCAAAACATTATTAATTGCTTTAGAGAGGAGTCCATAAAGTGAGATGTTCTTCTGTCCTTTTAAATTGAAAAAAACCCCAAAACTCCACAGACCTAAAAATATTTTAAAGTAATTTAATTACAAATTTTTTGTTAATTCCTGTATTTAATATTCTTTAAAATATTATTAATAATTTGCAACTGCACTGGAATAGCAGATATTTTCACCTGGATATCTCAGATCACAGGATCAGACAGTTAAGAGCCATCATTTGTAATAAAAGTGAGGGCTGACAGCCATCAAAAAGGCAGTGGAAGATGTGAATGTTCATAATTTCTGCTTAAATTCATCAAGAATGTGAATTTCTAGTGCTTGGTATCTCAAAAGGAAATTGCTTAAAAAGTCACATATCTAGGGGATAAGAATATCTACTTACAAAGTAGTGATCTTCAACTAAAGATTGTGTTTAGATTTTTGCATATCAACCTTTTCCATAAGGACACAGAAGTTCTTTATATAATGAGGGAGAAGGAATGAAGAGACAAATTAAGAAACAGTTTTCCACCCTTAGACAAATTTTGAATATTTACAATCATAGAATATAGAATTGTTAAGGTTGGAAAAGACCTCTAAGATCAAGTCCATTTAGAAATGCTGAACAAAGTATATTGAAATACCCTGCAAGTCCCAGCAGAGATTTAATTTCGGATAGGGACTGCTGGGGTTTTTTGTTAGTTTGTTTTAATCTGTGAACCTAGAAAGCCAAATAATCTTCCTGAGTGTTTATACTAGATTCCACTTGCAATAATAAGCCCTGTTTCCCTGAAGCCTTCTGGCTGGTAAAATCACCCTGATCTTTTTTTCTTGGACATGCATGTGTTCTTCCTCATAGACTTTCTTTTCCATTTAAAGTATAACTTTGAAAAGATCCCTCCTATGTTCTGTTCCACCTTTTTGCAACGTATTTGCAAGACAGCTCCTCCATGAAAACAGCCTTTCCCATCTGAACTTGCTTATATATACAGAGACATTAGAATTTGCTTTCTTAAAAACCTCATGGGGCTGCATTTTGTGAACTTGCTGTTATGACGCTACTTCCAGTGCAGTGGTCATCATTTAAAAGTTAGCATTTCCCAAGTGCTATCACATGGTAGTATCTGCCAAGTGTTATTGCAGATTCTGAGGTCTTGCAGTGCAGACACAAAAGTTTGTACTACTGTTGTACACAGCAATTTTGAAGAAACCACTAGGAAATTCTACAGAAGTTGGCTATTCTGTTACTTTAAGATTTTCTACCACACATAGGTTCACAAACATTTCCTATTATTTAATAAATATATTACTTAGTATTTTTTCTGTTAAAGAATAGGTGCTGCCTTCTAGATTTGTGACTAAAGCAGTGCTAATAACAGTTATGTTTTAGCAAGTGCTGAACGGTGCTTGCACAGCGTCAAATCTTTCTCTTGTTTCTCACTCTGTCTCCTGCAGTGAAGAGCAGCCGCCCTTCCCTTCTCTTCCCTTCC
>VYZT01059552.1:20843-33481 GCA_013400735.1 Pomatostomus ruficeps | reverse complement strand
TCTTGATTCGGTCAGCAGATGCCAACAACCTTCCTGGAACTGGTACCTAATGTTTTTCTTGCAAGGAAGTCTCATTCCATCTTTTCATTCAAAAGAAGCAGTTTCCCCTGCCTATCACCTTACCCTGTAGATTTTGCAGCTAGCATTCCTCTATGTGTGTGGAAATAGTAGGTTTATTTTCCTTTTCCAATTTAGAAAAGCCAATATGCTTTTCACCATATACTTTAAGTGTCAGACTAGAGGGGAACAGAAAGGTGAGACCAACCATTAGGCTCTCCAGGTTAAACAGTTGTTCATCTTCATATATAAGAAATATATAGTCACCGAAGAAAGAATGAACATTTCTAATTTAATGGCCTGAACAGTAACTAGTAAGGAAAGCAGTCTAGTTCTCTTCCTTGCACCACTTAGTCTAGTTGATAGCCTAGGAAGGTAAGTCTGTTGAGCTAATTGACAATAATATTAAAAAGTAATTTGAGTAATCAAAACTTGGTAACATAAGGTGTGTGAAATCTGCTTTACTTACTACATCATTGCACAAGAGACAATTTGCTAATCTTGCAAAACTGTAGCAATATCAAATCACTATATACTCAGATTAACATATATCTTTTTTTTTAATTGAACTGATTTTAAACCAGTTTACATAGAGAGGGGGCTGGGTTTTTCAGGATTTGAAATATTTAAGTGATAGGTTGGTATTTCTTGAAACATAGGCTGTAATTCACAGTGAATATCAAACCAAGAGTAAGACACTGAAGAGTTTATTTAGGGGTTTTTTAATATAATCCCTTGCACATATTTCATGTGTTATTAAAACTGTCAGGTTTTGCAGTTTTTCTGAGTTATGGCTCATCTGCCTGGTATTTATTTAGTAACATATGTTGCTGTGAGAGGAAACTTAAGTGTAAGAAAGAGACAGACAGGAAACCAAATACCTTTGCTACTTCTTTCACTACAGTTTGCAGCATTTGGCTGATGCTTGAATCTCAGTTTTAAAAATGTTTAATGCTCCTGTTTTCCACTTGGGCTGAAATGGGAAGTACCTTGGGTCACAGTAAAGCACAATGAGCATTCAACACAACAAACTTAGTAGTGCTGGGAAGGAAGGAGATAGACTGAAGTGGCCAACCTTAACAGCAGGAGTAGTCTGTTATTTGGGTAAGATCTCCAGAAACTCTTTCTAGAGTTTCCTGGAGAATACTCGTTTCTAGAATGCTTGTCATGGAAGCACTGTGTTTCTGTACACACAGCTGATCAGCATGGATGTGGCTTTCCCTCCACCTCGTTTCCCATCCCTTTAGGGTACTGTGTCAATAGAGGCTGGGAGCACTTTCTATGTAAGAAAAAAAAAGACAAATTCAGCTTGGCACTATTCAAGCTGTACTACATCAAGGAGGACAGTGCCTTCCCTTGGCATTGTGTGTTTCTAAAGGAGTCACACTGAAAGATTCACAGTATTATTCATTTATTTGTGTTGTCAGCACACAGTGGTGTTTCAAACGGATATTTTGCCTGCACTGTGACAAGTAAAATTATTACCAGTGGTCTGAACTTAATGATCTGTTCTCACACAAGCTTTTAATCATCATCTTAATAATTCATCAGGCACAATTTAAAAATAAAAAGGAGGGTGGACTCTTCTTGTTTAATAATTAATTGAGCAGATTAAAAGATAAAGGGATAGCGTAATTAGTAAGTAAATATTTTTCATGTCTGTACTTTCTCACTAGCTTAACTGAAAGAGCCCAACTACTGAAGAATGTTTTTAAGAAGAACCATGTGAACTTGTATCGCTCTGACTCTTTGCAGCAAAACTTGCTTCGTAAGTGTTCACTGACAAAAATTAATACCCATTAATAACATAGCAGTAAAATTCTGTTTTTCACTGCATTTATTTATTAGTAAAGATGTGGTATCCTAAACCCATTAGACCATGTTCTTTGCCTGTGGTTAAGTTTCCCTTCATACCTAAGATACTGCACAAAGTTCTTTCTGCTATTTTATAAGTGCAAAATTCTGTAAGAAATGGCACAGGATTTTAATAACTGTTGAAAAGAGTTAACCTTTGTTAAGTTGTTTTTATTAAAGCTTTAAAACAATAAAACTGATCAAAACTTAATTCGTTTCTATTTTGCGCAGATGGCTACGCCTTCTCTCAAGATGAAAATGGAATAGTTTCCCAGTCTGAAGTCATAAGAGCTTACGATACCACAAAGCAAAGGCCAGAGGAATGGTGAAGGAACACAGCTCGAGATTTAGGCCTTAGCTGTTACTTTTGTGAGACAGGCTACTAGTTCTTTGCTGGGAGCTGTGACCATGGTCCAGTTATCAGACATTGAAAGATCTGTGATGGTCTTGTTCCATAAAGTTTGGATTTGTGTATTCAGTAGACATAAGCACTGTGCAACTATACTGTAACACACCATCTCTAAATTCTTAACAAGTATTTGCTTAGCCTTTGTAAACAGATTGGAATTCACCTTGTATCTTGCCAGCTTGCTTATTTTACAATGAAATTGAGTCAGCACTGGTCATATATTAGAAGGGAAGTGGTCAGATTGCTAAACATACTTTACATTGACAGATCAACTAGCATCTGTGAAGGTTTTTAAAGTGTTAATATATTTAAATACAGTTAATAACAAGCCTTTGATTTCAAGAAGTGCTGAAAAATGCAGTACCTTAATGGTGTTAATTCACCTTCTTTAAGAAAGATTTTTAGTCAAGATGCTCATAGATGTTTGTGTCAAACTAACTTAAAAACATTTGCCAAAGAAGTTCCAGAAAGGTTTTCTGTTGTTAGGAACAATTTGAAAGGAAACTATCTCCAGTCCTGATCTCAGAACTGCATGCTTGAGTCTCCACACTTGAGGAGAAAATACAGTGAGTCTAATTTGAGTGGCCTTTATGGCATTTGCTTTCAAAACTGCAAGTCTTTGCACCTTTGGCCTTATACAAGCTTTCCCCTTATTTTCATTTGGTATTGCGTATGTTGAATATGGCTGTTGTATAATGGAGTACACATGATACTTTATTCAATTTTTAAGAATTGCTCTGCCTTACTTCCCTTTAGCAAAGTTATTTTTGTGATGCTTAGTTGTATCTGCTTATACTGTAGGTTCAAAAGAAAGTTTGTTTTAACTTATTTTTTAAAATTAATCAGACTTTCAACATTTTTATACTAAGATTATTTGAAATGCATACATTGAAATACAGAGCAAAGCATGCCCTTCGCTAGTCTGTGGTATATACTGGTTTATTTGCACTAAAGTCACTTCCTATAAAGGTGTGAAATACATTGCAGTGGTCTCTTTACAACTTATTGCAAATACTTATATACTCTCACCTTTAATTAAAAGAGGAAGTGACTGCAGAAAAAGATACACACAGGTATGAGGGGAAAAAAAAGAGGGAGATATTGAATGAGAACAATGTGATACATTCTTTAAGTAGTTACACTTTGTATTTCTCAACTTACCATCCAACAACCATCAGGTTTCAAACTAAGAAAAACTACTTGAACTTCAAACTTTAGTTAATTCTTCAACTGTTCAGTTCCATGTTTAATTCCGGGTTTAAAAGCCACCATAATTACATGTAAAATACAGGTTTCTACAGTAGCAGTTGGTTTTATTGTTAATTAATTTTTGTGCATTACCTAGGAATGATCTCTTTTTTTTCTTTCAATGAAGATCAACCAGAGGAAAAGCAAAACAACAATATCCCCAGTGATTGCTAAATTAAGTATTTCCTCTTTGCTCTCCAAATCATAACTCATAACTTGCTCTCCAAGTCCCATCTTTTCTCTGCCTTCCTTCATCTGTCATATACTTACTAAAGGTGACTTTACCTCCTTGCCTTTCATCTTGCTGAATGCTGAATATATAATTAATCTCACTATTCAAGTTTCTTACGCTCCATTCTAAGAGAAACTTGAAAATACACAGAGAAAGCCCAACAAAAGGTCCTGTATGAAAGTACACGTTTAGGAAGGTGTTCCAATGGGAAGGCAGTCTGCATTTCATATGCATGTTACACAGTGTCTTCTTCCCACTGCCCGGGGTGATCTTTAAACAGAAGGCACAAGGACAAAGGGAACATATCCCACTGGAAACAGTGCTGCCAGTCAGTCATGCAGACAGGAACTGCCTTCAGAAAAGCCATTTCAGGCATAGATAAATAGATGGATCAATATGGGAGGGCCAAATCACTTGACCTAAGGCAAGAAAAAATTTGGGGGCATGCCCATTTCCTAAAATGGGGGTCCCTATTTTCTGTCATCCAAGGGACAATGACCAGCTTCAAAACATTTCTGAAATTAACCATGACACTGTTGCTCCTTTATAATCTTTCAGTGTACTTAACTCGTATAAAATTAATCCATATATACTCTCCTTATGGGCAATATTTTTTTTCTGTTCTAAGTGGTTTAATTGCTAATTTTGCAGATAAGGATTAGAATACATTGTAAAATACATACAGTGAGATATATGTTCTCTTATTCTTCTTATGAAATAAAATTCTCTCACTGTTGTAATACAGTTTGAAGAAAACAACACACAGTATATCCCAAATTTAACTATCTTAAAAAGGAAGAAAGTGACTGAAACACCTCTAAGATCCTAAATTTAGACTAAGGTTTTTAAGATAATCTTATCACAGCATTTCATCCTTACACCTTATTAGAATTTGAAGTAGTATTTCGCAAAGTGCATTTTTTTATTACTTTTCTTGAATTTTTCTCCTGTCTCTATACTTTTTCTGATAATTAGTGGTTGAAAGATACCACTTCTTAAAAACAGCAAAAAAGACAAATGCGGCAAAAACTGTGGGTTTTGATTGCTCATACAATTCCATTTTAAAATACAAGATTATCTTAGCTATGCGCCCATTTTTAAATCAGGCCAAGTATACAATATGCACTTTATTTTCATGTTAAGTACACAGTAATATAATCTATTACCATCCTGTTAGTACATCATATCTTTGTTAAAATAAGGGGATTCTGCTGATGTTTGTTTAAAGAAAAAAATAACAGTTTAGGCAGAAATGCTCATAACAATGCCTCTGTTCTTGCTGTTTGAAAATTCAAAAGTGTATTAAATACAGAGTTCGCATGGACTTTTCCATCTGTTTCATGTGCACTGCAAGTTAGTATTGAAAATTTCCGTCTAAAAGTTGAACCTATGCCACTAAAAAATCGGGTATCTTATATAAATACTTTTGCTTGATTATTTTTAAATATATACATACATATATATATATAAATTATTCAAAAGAGTAACTGGAAACAAATTTTAACAAACCTATTGACAATTTGTATCTGGAACTTTTTCTTGCCATTTCCTAATTTTACACATATTTTTGCAAAGCAGTTTCAACAGATTTATACTTAGTCATCAGGCTATTTGTATAAAATGATAAATAAAATATTTTGAAACACTAAGAGATAGCTGAAGATTCCTATATGTCCACATGCATCCATAAAATTCACCTTGTTACAAAGATGAACATTAAGTGTCTTAAGACTTGTATCATGACATTTGAATCCATCTTGAATGATGAGTAATTTGGAATATGTGTTAAATTTAAGGAGAAAATATTTTTTCCCTTTTTTTCTTGTGCATTGTGTAAAAGCACTTGTAGTTCTGATGAATTTGTCATTCTGTCTGCATGAGGCACTACTTCTAAGTGTTCTGAGGCGATGCATGGTGGTTGTTGATCCCTGTTTTTTGATGCCTTCATTAAAAGTCTGCTCATAATATATTGAGAAGCTTTTGCTATATAAGCAAATGAGTTTGTCAGTTCAGCTTCCTTGGTACTGGGTGTTTTCAGTGGTAACAAAACTCAACAAATGAGGTTCTCCTTCCCCCCCTCTGCCCTTGCTCCCCCAGTTTCCTCGCTGTTAACCAATAGATCTTTATTAAACAAAGGAATATTTTAGCATTCCAAACCTGGTTCCTGCTTATGTAAACCACTGCTCATATAGGCTTCAACTGGACTGCTCGTGAGTGTAAGGACTACTCATCTGAGCAATGATGTGCAAAGTTGGGTACTTTGGAGGGTTGATACTGAAATAAAAGTATTTCCATGTAGAGTGTGATTTGTAATTGCAAAGCTGTGACCAGAACAAGTTGTTCTTGGGTTTTTTAAATTATATTTTATGGTGTTTCTTTAATGTAGCATAGAAGCCATAAATGCATTAATATTGTTTACTACTTCAACATAATTTTTAATTAAGATTTTCAGTGTTTGATATGTATGAACCACCGCAGAAAGCGGTCAGTCTGAAACAGCAAAATGTGCATTCAAGATAAAGTGAGGTTTTACAGCTCCACTAAGCCATTACTGCTGAAACTGTTGTGGAAATTATGAAGCTGCATGAGTGAAGACTTTTTGACTTGGTGTTTATGGTAGTTTCTCAGGTTTAGTTTTAACTGGTTGTTAAATGCACTGTGTTTTTTAAATAGTTCTTTCAGTAACACATTCAGTTCTATACAGTGTTAAATGTCGTTTGGCATTTGGTGAATGTGCATGTTATGAACTGCAAATTTTAAATGTTTTGTCTTTTAATTGTTAAAAAATGAATAAACTTTGCCATTAAATTAAGAAACTTTGTTGATTGGTTGGAAATGCGAGGGATTACTTTCAGAGGAAAAATGTCATCATTCTTGGATTTGAATTCTTTAAAATGAGACATACCAGCAGTAGTATTTCACAAATACCATAAAGTTCTTCAGTTCATTCAGTTTTTTGAGGTAAACTGAAAAAGTGGAAAATTGTTCTAAGGTTTGTTGGGGTTTTTTTTAAACAGCTATTTTGAGATGTCTTTTTCAGTTCTGATGTGAAGTCTAGAAAAGGGTTAAAAAAATAAAAAAACAAACATAAGGAACACAGGAGTCTGCAATTTAGTGACTTCCAGCTGAGCCCTAACATACTCTAGTGCCGATACCATATTTTGAAAGAGAAGCATGCAGTACAAGAATGATGAGAGTAGGAATAAGGAAACGTCACCTCCCTTTTCAAACAATAGTAGTAAATCCTGTATGCTTTGGCTGTGATAATAGCTGGTATTTCTTTCCTCTAACAATGCTCGCCACTGAAAAAAAACAATCTATCCACACCTTAACTGAGTTTTGATTGTAGATAGGTGACTGATTCTTTATATATACACTAGACAATGGATTTATTTTGTGTTTTGTCCAAGCAGGTTCAATAATAGATGCATCTTAGATGGTGCTAGTTGCACAAGATCCAGTCGTAGTGGCAGAGCTGGTTTAAGGATATTCCACCTCATGATATGTTACCACCTCTATTACACTGACAGTCATGAGGCCACTGAAATTATTCCGTTTATAATGCAGTTTATAATGATCCAGGCTCCCTCTCAAATCCTTTCCCTTGTTTCTTACAGCAAACATTATTTTTAAGCTAATATAATTTCACTAACCTGATTTACACTGCAGCCCCCTGAATTTGCACAAGTCATAGATGGAAAGAGAACAGAAAGGCATTTCTTTGTCTGCCTTTGCTAATGAAAACAGGATAGCATGGAATTACAGCCTTGGTGTAACTGTGAGTCATAAACTTTATGTTATATTGTGGAGCCGTGAGCTGTGGCTCCCTCAAAAGCAGACACAATCCTCAGAGTAGTTCAAGTCCAGGCAGCATATTGAAAAATGCAGCAAAACAGCACTGAAAACCAACTTCATCTCCTTAATGTTCCTTCATGTCCTTATGTCAAGCTGTAACTGAGCAGCAGTGACAAAATGCTTTTGAAATTGTCATCTTTTTTTTTTATTCCAGTGGGATTAGTATTACAAATAATCCATGAGTTTACATAGCCACATACTGTAGTGCATACCTAGTTTCAAACAGAATCCTTCAGACATTGTTGCAAGTACTTGTAATGTTTTTCCTAGTACTGGAAAGTCTTGATGCATTTTGGAGATACACACTTAATAATCCCAAATTGTGGAAACAGAAAACAAATGGCATGTCACTGTTGCTCATTATCCACAAACGGCTTGGGTTTCATCAAAGTCATTACCAGTTAATGGCAATCAAAGCATTTGTTGCATCATGTGTGAATGAGAATAATCAATTTAATGAGTGTGAATATTCTTTCATTTTGATTTTAGATTGATGTAGTGCTAGTAAAAGGAGTATGAACTAAATCCAGAATTCCAAAAAAAATAGTTAAATCTATTTGTTAACATGGCAGTAAAGTAAGTATGGCCTGTAAATGTTACTTCTGATAGCAAGCAACTGCTTTCAGTTCAAGCATGCATCCAGCCCTTCAAACCATTTCATTAGTCATTAAAGTGCTATCACAGTGTCATTTCTGTTCTGTCTGCAAGTTTTAGGAAATTTCCTAGTCCTATAAATCATAGGAGTATCTGGTGCCAAAAGGCTCTTTCCATTAGAAGAAAATTCAGCATTCTCGCCTGCACACCAAATCCATCTGGGTCGGAAACTGCTGGCACACGCAAAAGCATTTCCATCCATGGGTTGTATTCTGGCCACCTCCTTTCCTCTCCCTTCAGCTATATAGGTCACTGCTACTGTAACTACATAAAAAATAATAATTTTTTTTTTTAATTTACAGATTCTTCTTTGTCTATTTGCAGATGGTGCATAACCCCACCTCAACTGTTTTACAGGTAACCCAGTACAGCTATTTTAACTACACCTGATCCTTCACAGCCTAAGAACCACATCTGTGGGATTTGTTGCAATCTGGCTACTGGCCTGTGAAGTACTTAGCACTCTATATAAACTTACAGACAAAATCAGTAAGTCTGATTCAATGAAATTATTCCTGTGTGTCAAACTCTTCAACTATTTTAGGAAAACAAACGCATCATACAGCATCAGGGGAAGAAGGGAAGTGGCTCAGAGGGGTCGTCCCTGCTAGGCTGAGTTTTCATGCTACATGGCAAACTTCACAGCTCTCCTTATGCTGAATAGTCATTAAGGCTGTATGCAAGTGTAGGAAAATCTGTTAAAACATTAATAACTGACTGCAGAGCCCTCTGACACCATCACAGTGAAGCAGCCTGGCCTGTACAGCAGCAAATGGTGACAGGCATTGACGGAGCCTAACTTAGGCCTTTGCTGTGTATGGCCTTTCTTTGAGGAAAACACTGAATTTCAACCACTCACCACCTGTGTCAGTGGCGCTAATGATTAACTGCTCTTTCAAGGTACATAAATTGCCCCTTCTTAGTTAAAATTTATCAAGTTTCTGCCTCCAGAATGAGTCTGTGTTGCCTTGGTTTACTAGATAAAGATTTATTCTAATTGGAGACTTACTGATCTGTAAGTGATTTGTAAAAAAATGCAGTTTAATTGGTTTGCTGTTTCTGCTGTATACAGGAGTGATCAGCACATGTCACAGTATGCTTCTGAATAAGACAGCTGATACCTCTTGCAATATTCAATGATTTTTCCAAAAAGTTACTTGATGAACAGTCATCTGGCTGTTCTACAGTATTTTGTAGCCATTCAAAATATGCAGTGAAGAGTCCTATGAAACCTCATCAAAGGCAAGCAAAAATTTACCTGCCCCCTTCCTTGAAGATTGTTTCTAAAATAAAATTACAGGACAGAACACTTACCTTTCAATTAATTTCCCGAATACTCAAAATCTAATTTTTAGTATCTTGCAAAACATATACACATCTGTGTATCATGATTTGGGTTGTAATTAACGATTACAGCATTCAAGCTAAAGCCTATTACTTAAAACATCGTTATATAGAACTTGTCTTTCTGCTTAGAAACTGCATTTCCATCAGTAATGTCTGTTGGATTGTAATGCTAATTATGCAATAAAAACATATTAAAAGGGTTATTTCAAAATATTTTTGTCGTAACTATTGATGACTAGATATTTGCTTAAAAGAAGTTTTTCAACTCTTGAGAAAGAACCTATGAATCTTTTCTAAACTACTTGTTAAATAGGTCAGCTATATTGTACTTCAACGGATCCTACACACAGGGAGTTTGAGGCTGATAAAATAGGAAAGCTCAGCCTCTGATATTGTAGATTCTGACCCACAGAATGACTTCGTTTTTTCACAGCAGTAAGTATACAGAGAAGCCCTTTAATGACTGCATTTTTTCCTTGTGTATTTTCTATTTGCTTACTGCATGTATCTGGTTTAGAGCCTTTTTTTTTCTTCTTCCATTTGGCTTGTTGGTTTACTTAGGTGAAGGAATGTAGAAGGGCAAACAGAATTTGTTCCTATCACAGGATGTTTAATCTAAAATACCCAACTAATCAGTGTCGTTTTCACCACTTTTTCACAGCAGCTGCATGTAAAAGACATAACTTAATCTATTTGTTTGCTATATAGTCAGAATTTTATATTATATTAATCTGCACAACAGGTGCAGTTAAAGTTGTAAATCATTTTAAAAAGCAGAATAAACTATTTTAACAGGAAAAAATACAAAATAGTTACACCAACCAAATTCAGCACTACCTGTACAAAGTCACACCAATGACACAACGTTTCAACCACACAGTTTATTGGTAATTCTTTTGTGTGTGTTACTACTAAATAATTAGTGATGTCAATGGTGCAAATACATTTTAAATTACAAACTTGTCTTTACATTTTATACATGGCTAATTTTACAGAGAACTTCATAATCAGTTTGTTGAACTTACACTTGCTGAGCAAAAAGCTGACAATAAATACTTCCTTCTGAAGAATGCTTTAGTAGAATGCTATTTTTAGAATTTTATGTGAAGAAGTTATCAGTGATACTGCTGAATACATTCTGCTTTCCTCATAGATAATTTGGCTACTTGGGACTGTCTGTTCAACTAGTCTAATTAGTACTAGTTTTATCTACCATAGTTAAAGTTTACTAGTACAAATATGCAGTGTAAATTCAGGTAGATTATGTGTATTTTTAAAAAACCTCCACATTTTGATATCTAATAAAATTCCTCCTCTTATTTTCATTGTTCATGGAAGTGGTAAGCAGTCAGATGTTTTCAAGGATCCTCTTTAGTAAGTATTACTCTTGTCTTACTTCTCAGGCTTATTGCTGCTTCATAGAACTAGTCTGATTATTATCAGTGGAATGCAGCCACTGTTTGTTAAGTAAGTTAAGTGCATTAGGGTAAAATGTCACTTGTAACACTGATTACCTTTGTCTCAACATGGTTCTTTTACTTGTCTCTGAACACATTCTGCACAAATTAGGCAAAGCAGTCCATTTTTAGAGCAGTTGTTTGGAGTGCTTTACAATTCCTTTGTAAGTGTGATCCAAGTTTGGGAAATGCAATCTCAAGTGAGACCCTGCACTTTTCAAGAGCAACTCACCCACGGAAACAGTTCTGACTCCTGCAGCCACAGAGCACATCAGTGTGACACCCAACAGCAGCAGTCCCTGTGCTTTCGAAGGTTGCATTACTTCACCACTTCTTTCAGCTCTGAGTAAAATCAGAGCAGCTCTTCCCAGCCAGGGCAGGCTCCGGCTGGAGAGGATACCCAAAGTATGGCGGAGACACCAGAAACCCCGATGGCTGGGTCAAGTGGACTGTGTGGGCTGTCTGGAAGCAGCCAGGTGTGTACGGTGGAGGTGAGGATGCCACGAGGCACCCTGGCTCTGCCCGGGGGAAGGAGAACCTGCAGACGGAGCTGCCAGTGGAACTGGAACTTGTCGCAGTACTGGATTGCCTGGATGGTGTCCTGAAGCTTGTGGAGGCCAAGATCATGGGAAGAGTCTCAGTCTGATAGCTCCGCAGGGAAAATCGTATTGGCTGTGATGGCTGTTTAGGTCTCAAACACGTGCAACAATAAACCGCTACCAGCGAGCCCACGATAATGAAGGCAATAAATATTGATCCAACAATAAGGAATGGAACGTAGATTGGTTCTGGGAGAAGAAAGAAGAAAAGCCGTGCAAATTAGCCCGCTTAAGTAACAGGTCTTCTGTGCAGAAATAAACTCCACAGTGTTAATGAAGCCCCACATCATTTCAGTCCCAATCTGCTCAGAAGACAGAAATTTCAACCACTGTCATTGAAACAAAATCAGAGTTTAGACCCTGTAGGTTCCAGTAAAAATTTTTTTCTACTGACAGTTTTAATAGTTACAAAGTTAAAAGCTGTCTCCATCGTGTCCCGTTCGCTGGTTCTAGTTAGGTATAGCTCAAGAATCTCACTACTCTTCCCCTCCCTCATCCCCCAAATCGCCGGGAGTTTCCAGTGTAACAACTTGAACCTGCAGGCGAAGTTAAATGCTGCAGATGCTGTTAAATCACCTCCTTTGGTGGAAGATGAGCTCAGAACGTGTGGCTAGGGAAACGTCTCCGTAAGCGCTTTTGTTTGGGAAACTGACGGCCACTCGCACGGTGGGGCAGTGCGCGCAGAGCACCGGGGCCCGCTCACACCTCCAGGAGCAGCAAACTTAAACAAACACAGCAGAATCTGCCGGTGCGAATTGAAAATACAAGCGCGCCTTGCAGTCAGGAGGGATCCTGCTGCCGGTGCCCTCGGGACGGCGGAGCGGCAGCCCCCGCGCACCCGAGGGAGCTCCCGGTCTGTCCGGCGCGGGGCCGCGCCGCAGCCACAGCCCCGGGGCCGCCGCCTGAGCGCACCTGGAGCCGCGTCC
>VYZT01059552.1:0-20150 GCA_013400735.1 Pomatostomus ruficeps | reverse complement strand
ACCTCCTCACACACACCTCACACACACACACCCTCACACTCACACACCCCGTCACACACACACACCCCCACAGACACCCTCACACACGCACACCCTCACACACGCACACCTCCTCACACACCCTCACACACACACACCCTCACACACACACACCCTCACACACCCTCACACACACACACCCTCACACACCCTCACACTCACACACCCCGTCACACACACACCCTCACACGCACACACCCTCACACACACACACCCTCACACGCACATACCCTCACATTCACACTCTCTCTCACACACACATCCCTGGCCCCCCAGCCGCGCCCCGCGGGGCCGCCCCCGCCGCTCACCTACCGTCCCGGTTCCCGCGGCTCGGCCGGGCCCGCTCTGTACCTGTCGGCCGGACGGGGCCGGGCGCGGAGGGAGTGAGGCTGCGGCCAGACAAGTATTTGCTTTCCGAGGGCTCCTTCCTCTCGGAGGCTGTGCCCGGCCTCTGCGAGAAGAGGGCTGAGCGGCAGTGCGGGCATCCCCGGTCCACACACCCGATCGCGCCCCTGTCTCCCGCCTGCGGCCGCCACAAAGCAGAAGGGTCTCTGCATCGGCAATTTATTAAAGCAGCCCTCCTCTTCTAAGGGTTAAAAAACCAAGCACAGCGTATGATTTATTACAAGGACTTTTTGCTTTTTAACCTGTTTCCCTTCCTCAATACTTCTCATGCGCAAAGACATAACAGCATATCCCCAGGAGATTTATAGCCTCTTTTAGTCAAACACCAGGCCTGTCACCTCTATTTTCCAAAGGGAGAGAATGAGTGTGGGGCTAGGGAGGAGGTACACATCTGTTCATATGAGAATCCAATCCTTTTTCTGCTGGAAGAATAATAGCAAGTCACCAAGCAAAAACCACAAAAGGAACTGCTTATTCATTTATTCTAGAGGAAAAACATTTTAAATGAACTGAGTAGATTTGGACTTCTGGTTCAAGCAAAGAAACATTTCTTTAAATGATGTCTCCCCTGTGTGTTATCTAAGAGGCACTCTTGCTCAAATGGTGAAAGTGCTTAGAAACTTTTATTAAAGCTGTGCTGGATGAAAGAATTCATTTTTCCTGCATCTGAAACTTCCTGACATCACTTACCACTGGGGTATGAATATGTATATCATCGTCTGACCACTTATCCAGCATTTTGAATGCCCATGTCACCAATTTCCAAAGTTGGCAAGTTTAGTCTAACAAAAGGAACAAAGCGTGCTGTGTACCAGCAATAAAACTGTTCACTCAGAACCATCTATCAAGACATTAAACTTCTGGCCAACTCCTAAATAGAGTCCACAAGCACAATATTTGTGCGTTTTTTCTTTTAACTAATCTATTCTCTTTTTTTTTCCCCTCTGACACTTTTTTCCTATTTTGATTTCCGTATGTATAACCAGTACCACCAAATTGGAAAAACAAATTAAAAAATTGCATAAATGAAAAATATTTTTCATGGCTATTTAACAGCTATGGCTATAGAAATAACAAAACTGGATATAAAAGAAAAACAAATCGATTTTGAAAGTGAAAATGTGATACTCTGTCCTGCTCTGCATTTTCATTTTGAAACGATGATGTGAATTAAACTTTTACCAGCTGTCCTGACTACAAGTTCCCAGTTTTTATAGGTCAATGTTAAATATTAATACAGCTTTGCATTTACTTCACCGTGGCTTTAAAGCAAACATAACCTTCATGGAATGTTTTAAAATGTATGACTTTTAAAGGCCTAATCCAACTTCCAGGAAGGTCAAAAGGAATCTCTATGTTGACCAGGATGAGGCTTGGAGCAGGAACTCAGTAAGGTCTTCATGGTGCATTTAGCTGTCTCAGGTGCAGAGGAAAGAGAGACAACAGAGCCGCCCTCTCAAGTTCGCAGGAAAGCCACATTTGGTGGGAGTCAATGAGTAAATATCTCACAGTTCATATGTTGATTTTGCTAATTAATTCATCAGCTTAAAAAAAAAAAAGTGGTCTGAAAAAACCCTTCTGAGATACAGAGATATTTCAAATCTTAAGCTACCGCAGGAACTGCAGTGATAGAGTTTGAGGTGGGGGCACTGAGGAAGCTCCCATTCCACAGACATCAGGAAGACTTTCACCTGGGTTTGTTTCTCCTTATTTGTTCTATCTCTAATGCTTGGATTGTTAATAAAAATGTACATCTTTGTGTTCCTTTAGGCAGAGGCTGCTCTCTGCTCCCCTCTTGTATAAGGTGATGGCAGCTGTACAGGGTCTCCTGCAAATGGGCACAATTAACCTTCTCTTTATTTGAATCCCGAATTTCTCCATCCTGCAAGAAAAATCGTTTAAGAGTTTCTTAAGTATTGGTTAGCAAGTGTGTGTGGTTGGTTTATTTTTGTGTGCCTAAATGGCATTTCAATCACGCAAGTGGATTTTTCTCCTTTGTGTCAAATAAGTCAGAGGCAGATTTCAGGACTGATCCTGCAAACTTTGCCAGCCTGGAAAGCTTGGAGGCTACATGAGCTTTCCTATAAACTGCTGGGGTCTTAACTAACTACTTTGGTCTTTTTCCCTTCTCTGAAATACTGACACAGCTTGCAGAATGTGATGTGCCTATAGGGGAGGTAAACTGGATTATTCTGACCTAGGCAGACAAAACTTTTGTTCTGCTCCCCTTTCTGTAAAGGTTGCATCTGGGCAACCACATCCTTAAGCAGTTTGACATGCTAGCAGATTCATGTGCATTGATTTTTGTCATTTGCTTTAAACTAAACCCACAAATAATTAAGAATATGGGAAAAAACGATCATGTAAACTGTTGGTGAGCATCCTACATCTGCAGTTTGAGGACATTGGATGGCTCTGAGTAGCTTGCTTTTAGACTGGTTTTTGTTGGGTGATGTTCCTGCAAAGTACCTGTGCTGACTTTGATTATTTATCCTAGCCAAAACCTTCCAGCTTCCAGGTAATGTGTCATCAGCTTAATCACATCACATTAATTTTGAATGAGAAACATTGTTTTGAAAAGCTTGTATGGTTCTGATTGTTGTTTTTTATAAAGCTCAGTATTAAAATTAATGAAGATGAGATCAGTCATATAATAGGGGGAGAAGATACTTTAATTGTATTTTAAGATCTTATTATTTACCATGTTTTTCTTACTGTCTCCACAGGAAACCTATGGGGAGAACACATTGTAGTACTCTTCACCTGCTTCTATGCAAGAGCAAACAATTTTTCTTAAATAACTTCTGAAATCGTTGCCTCCCTGCACACAGTAATTACCTCACTACTGCCAAATAGATCAATTGTAAAAACAGGTATTAAAATCTTCTTAAACACATTCTTATTTCCTAATAATAATTTTGCTACATTCAGTTTTCTGGATTTGGGCTTATTTTCTTTTTTTTTCCCCCTATTTTCACTATTATACTCTTGGCATTCTTTCAGAGTATAAAGCAAGGCAGTGACCCATGAAGCTGTAGCATAAGAGTAAATTCTAATATCATTTCAGGCAGGCACCAATGTTAGTAAAGTCCTGGAACTTTGGCTTGGCTACTAGAGTCCAAGCAGAGACCAAATCACCCAAACATTCCTAAATAATGTCACACTTCTGTCTTGGCTAGGGCAATGCAGATAGGCTCAGCTCATATCTTTCTTGAAGATCATATCTTGCAGGATCAGTCATTTCACCCCAGCTCTTCATTAAATTTTGTCTTGGATTTTGAAGAGTAAAAAAGGCCAAATTGAGATACTAGCTTCTAAAAACAGCCTGGTCCCAGCAAATTTCCCTTTAAAAATAAAACCAAAATAATTTTCCACCTAAACTGCAAGCCCTTCAGCTACGTGAGTTGCTTCATTAAGCATAAAAAGACAGTGTTGAATAAAATCCTGTATGCTGCTCTCTAAAATTATATCCTTATTCTTGGCTGGTTGTGAGAATGCCCTTCTGTAGCTGCCTTGCCGGGAGTAGCACCTGCCAGGCCACAAGCATCCCTGTCACCTGCCAGGCCACACAGACTGGAAGGGCTGGCAGGGGTGCTGGGAGGTGCCCCAGAATCAGCCCTATGTCCCAGGAAGGCTCTGGCAGCGTCTCCACTCCTCCTCTGGCTGCAGAGCCTCATCCTGTTGCATATATCAGTGAATTAAAACAGACCCATGAGCCCTTGACTGAATCAAGGAGAAATGTGGTGCTTTTCTTCTTTTGCTTTGCTTCTTTTTCAGTATTCTTTCGTATTTGGGAGGGAGGGATTGTTCTGTTCTGTTTTGGGTTGGAGGCTACAGCTCTGACAGTCAACCTTTTATGATTTATTCCCGGGATTGACCAACATTGCATGGTTTTCCACTCCAGTCAGGAATATCAGCATGTTTTCTGAAGTCTCTCAGGAATATTTGAGAGGTAAGGTTATGTAAGCCAGCTGTTAAAGGCAGCACCACTTACTCTTGCCCACAGGTAACCCGTTGAAAAAGCTGGTTACAGCTTGTGGAGAAAAATGTAGAAGTCAGGTTATCTCAGCCTCATGACTGTCAAAGTAACTGAGATTAATCATAAGTGCCTCAGGGCTCACTCAAGACGCAGAATGTTGGATTACTGATATCTTGATCATGTCACTGTAATGGTTCCTTATCTAAAGTCTGTAGCACTGCTGTGTAGAGGAGTTAGGATCAGGCCTCAGAAGTCATAATTCTCCTCCTAAGGCACCAAGCATAGAAGGTATTTTTAAGCTAGCAATGCAGCCATCCCTATTTGAGGAACATGTTATCCCAGCCACCCCCATCTATCCAGAAGATAACTCCTGCCTTACTTTAGAGCTCTCCAGAGACCATGTCATGAAAGATGAAGGGGTTTGGTTACATACAGTAACTCACATGTGCTGAATGTATCTCTTCTATACCACCAGAGTGGTGCTCTCTATCTCTGCATCCACAGGGCACAGAGCTGTTAGAAGAGCAAGGACAGATGTCTAGAATAGATAGGAACTGGTGGTCTTACATGATGTGCAATTACCCCTCCTTCACTCCATCTGTGGCTAAAAATAGCCTGTTTTATGGCTACCAAGCAAGGTTTTCTATTCAATCTACTTTTAAGCCAGAAGTTCCTGTGCCTTGGAATTCAGAAACAAATTCTCCAAGTAGCAATTCTTGATTCTAAAAAAAAAAGCCCAGTACATAATTACACCAACCACTAGTAGAGCAAGAGCTAATAAAAACCTGAAATAAAAAGTAAAAAATAATAAAGTATAAAAATGACTGTTTTTTTGTATTTTTAACAGCTGTTTTCAAAGCACTGAACATGGGGAGATGTTTTGACAGACAAAAAGGATTTAAAAATGGCCACAGTTTGACCACTGTTTCACCTGAAAACTGTTAATCAATTGTGATTTGGCACAGAGCTCCTTCTCTCTAACCTGCAGAGAAAAAATGAGTTATTACAAGTAAATAACTATATTTTCTAATAATCTTAACTGCTGTAGCCATTTTTAAACAGTACCAAGCTCACTAGCTAGAGGTGAAAAGCTCAGCATAATATTGCCAGGCAATTCCCTAATCCCCCAAACAGTCATATTAATGAATAGTGCAACAGAAAGGTCAGAGGAGAAAGAGAGCATCAGAACTGCTTTGCTCTGTAGAAGAGTGTGCATTTCTTTTTCCTTGAAACAGAATTAATGACCCAAAAAAATTGAAAGGATGTGAGAGAACATGACATTTGAGTGTAGAAAAGTGTGGAAAGAAAATGTGACCAGGCAATAAAGACAACTGGGGATTTTTTCACCCACACTAAGAAAAAAAAAAATGAACATTCAAAAATAAAAAATTAATACATACCAATGCTTTTTTTCTTTTTCTCCAGAATAAATATTGCTGCATATGAGGGCACTGTTTCAATCCTTAACTAACAGAGTGCCTAATAAACATACGCCTAAGTTTAAAAATATGCAGTTTCCTTTTTTTGTTATTATGAAATTAAAGCATGAGAATAACTGACAAATAACATACAAAGAAATCTCCAGATGCACACATTATGGACCACCTTTAGCCTTAAGTAGGATACATCCCTTAAAGAACTAAGGAAGAGCTTGTTTTGTAGGATATATTAATATCTAGCACTAGTAGGTTGCTTATTACACATGAAAGTTGTACACAAATAATTCATAGGCAATGGAGTCTCCGGATTTAAAAGAGTAATTCCTTTGTAGCACTAAACCTGGTAAATAAACTGGTCCCTTACACTTGAATCAACAACCAAACAGATACTTTTATTAAATATTTTTATAGTACAAACTATTAAAAACAAGCAGGAATTTTAAAAAATGCTTATATTACTGCTGCTACGAATTTATTGTGGGTATTAAATAACAGCTCTCCAATCCTAAAAACAGAGCCAAGTTCTGCATCTTTGAACACGGGAGCATATCCCTCCATTCCTCCAGCTCAGGTCCTCAACACCATCTTCCTCAGACTACACGTCACCCAACTGAGGACCACCCATCCAGGTTTGCATGGATACCATTGCATATAACAGATAGTTGTGGCGTTTTGCATTCATGGAATTTACCCTGTCTTCAGAATGGCCTCTTAACTCTTCCTACATACAGCAGATTTCCCAAATAACTTAAGACATTTCTGGTCTGAATAAATTAGCATTTGGTGACATAAATTAGTTCTATATTTATGATAATCTAATCAGTGAATGCCAGATTTATGAGATTAAAGACTGAGGCCCATATTCTTTGTTCTGGCTGCAGGTGGGGAGGATTTAAGGAAGAGCTCCACCTCAACTCCCACAGCCTATGGCAAGTCAGGGACTGGGTCACCTTGGCACCATTTTGAGTAGCTGCAGAGTTGCTGTGCCCAAGTGCTTGTTGCTCCTGATAGGTTGCATTTCCAGACCCCAGGCAAGATGTGTCCTGCCACTCACCTAACCCAGTCTCATCTCTGTGATCATCCAGAATGGCTTCAGGGGAGGTAAGAAGCCCTGCAGCAGTGCCACCTCCACGTCCCCATGCAGGGAGCAGGCTGTTAGGCACAGGCTGTCTGGCTGATTAGGATATGCACAGAGGAGATATATGGGGATCCTGTGCTGAAGTGCACTGTCCTAAAATTTACTCAAACAAGATTTATGTACCAGAAGGAGGTCTTATCTAGTGAGACCAATATGTAGTAATTTTAAATTTTGGATCAGTAATAATTTGGGACTGGCTTTAACTCAATGCCTAGAGCAGGCAAACTAATACTCTTTTCAAAATATTTTGCTGGTAATTTTTTGATGGCAGCTGAACATTGAGCAGATGTCTTCATTGGACTGTCCTTTTCTCTGGACTAATTCTATGGACTGAAAGTCCTTTAAAGTGTCTAAATAGAAGTCTGATTATGCCTCTCTAAATGGTGTTACCCTGCATTTTCAGGCACAGCATTTCATCTGCCTTTGTGTTGCTGTGATGGTTTAACCCCAGCTGCAGTTCAGCCCCTTGGAGCCACTCCTTCAGACTGTTCTCAGCCCATATCCAAAACGCAGCCCTGTACTGGCTGCTCTGAAGGAATTAACTCTACCTCAGCCAAAATAGCACAGTTGCCCACTCACCTGATTCACTCAAGTCTTGTCACAATTCCTCCAAACTCGGCTGCTCTGTTTGGCTGTCGCATGAGGTCTTTCATCTTCTAACAAGTTGGTGACTTACAAACTGGCTCCTACCATCACCACAGTCATGACTCAGCGGTGCCAGGCAGAGTCTGCATTTGTGTCCCACCACAGTTCTACATGGAGCAACCTCTTCATTCAGCAACCTCTTCATCTCCCTTGCCTTAGGTGGAGGGATGGCATGACAGGCTCCTGTGTGTGCTTCCCATGGCACCTTCCTTCACACAAACAGCTGCCAGGCAGGAGTCTTTCCCCTGCTGAAGGTGCCTGCAAGATGGGCTGCCTCCCAGTGTCCCCTGGCACAAGGTCTGCAAGCAATTCTGCTGTCACTGTTGATTAGCGAGGAGTGGCTTTCAAATGCTGTCTGGTCCCTGAGGGGTCTGACCTCTTGCAGCTCCATCTTTGAGAGTAAATGCAGTAACTATGAGTGGGTGGTAACTCAGGGTCACTAACACAAGCCTGCTGCTGGTCTCGCCTCAGCTTGAGAAGGATTGGGTTGGTTTCCAGCAGTTAACCAACCACAGAAGATTTTAACTGGAGAACTTTTAGCAGGCAGCCACTATTGTGATGTATACCCATCCCATCTGATACCCACTCTCCTTGTCTCTCTGATGGAATGAAGAGCAAAACACTTGCACAGCAACATTGGACCTAGTGCCTTGTTAGGGGTTCCTGGGTGAGCCTGGGAGTGACCTCTGCTCAAGCCAGACAGCTCCATGCATACTTTATCCTTTCCTATCTTGGTCTCCACACCAGTTTTCCTTCTTGGGAGATAAAACCTTTGGGAGAAGGAACAAAGCTGTGTCTGATGCTGACCTACATGTTTAGTTGTAGTCATCAGAAGCCAATCCTGAAGCTCAGCTTCACGGAACAAAATTCAAACCCTCCTGGCTGGCATCAACTGGACTTCAGAGACATTGAGAAAAATGTATATATTTGATGGTAATGTGTTCTTGTAGCCCAAAAGGCCAACAACATCCTGGGCTGCAAGAAAAGCAGCATGGCCCGGAGGGCAAGGGAGGTGATTCTGCCCCCTTGCTCTGCTCTTGTGAGACTCTACCTGGAGTGCTGCGTCCAGCTCTGCACCCCCCAACATAAGAAAGATGTGGACCTGTTGAAACAAGTCCAGAGGAGAGCCACAAAGATGATCAGAGGGATGGATCACCATGAGGACGGGCTGAGGGAGCTGGGGTTGTTCAGCCTGGAGAAGAGAAGGTTCCAGGGAGACCTTATAGCAACCTTCCAGTACCTAAAGGGAGCTTGCAAGAGAGATGGAGAGGGACTTTTTACACAAGCAAATAGTGATAGGACCAGGGGTAACGGTTTTAACCTAAACAAGGAGCAGTTTAGATTAGCTGTTCAGAGGAAACTCTTTCCTGTGAGGGTGGTGAGACATTGGAACAGGTTGCCTGGAGAAGTTGTGGATGCCCCATTCCTGAAAGGGTTCAAGGCCAGCTTGGACAGGGCTTTAAGCAATCTGGTCTAATGAAATGTGTCCCTGCCTATGGCAGGGGTTTTAGAATGAGATGATCTTTAAAGTTCTTTCCAACCCAAGCCATTTTATGATTCTATGATTCTCTGATACAAACAGCAGCGTCTGCACAAGCCTATTTCACCCTTTGCAGTTTAGAGCATTACCACCTTGTAGGAATCAACGCAATTGTGAAGCTTGATTGTTACTCAAGGAAAAATTGCGTAGGAAAACACTGCATGCAGAACCAATACAGGCTATACTCTGCCATGTAGGAAACTAAAAAAGACTAAAACTTTAAAGAACTATGAGGAGATTCATAAAATGTTTTGATGAACACATTAGTTATTTTGGAGAGCAGTAATGTTGACTTAAAATATTTAGCTTTTGAATTTGACTTAAAGTATCCACGTAAACTGAATGTAGTCATGTGTTTAGGAAATTGAAAACTTTACTTCTAAGTATTACTTATTATTCTTATATACAACAGCCTGATGAAATTTGCTTGTCTACATTGCAGTCTCTTTGTTTAGATTTCTACTGGTATCTGACCTATAAAAACAACTGGATTTATGATATTCTAAAGTTTACAGCAAACACTTACCAAATACTCCTATTTTAGATAAGACATTTATAGTGTTTAAATATAGTCTTAGATGTTATCATTTTTGGTGTTTACTGAGTGAAGTAGTTTTCCAGCAAATGTCAAGACAGCAGCTAATAGGTAAATATACCGCGGAAAGTAACTGCACACCGCCATCTATGGAGCGGGCCTGGGATATGGCAGGAGCGGTTTATCGCCAGGAGACATGAGAGGGTGTATTCATAATCAGAAAATGTCATGGCGTTTCCTCTTCTGGCAGCAGTTTCTGTTAATGCAGAGCATGTGTTGCAAAAGCAGCATTGTGATACAGACCGTGCATGACTGTTGTGTGAGGAAATGAGAAGTGACACAGAGTGTGGAGAGTAATTACTTCTCTGAATGATGTGGTTTATAATAGCAAGGCTGCGTTCGGAACAGCCAGGTGAAACAATGCAAGGGGGCAGGAGGAGTGCGTGTCCCGTTCCCGGTGGGAGAAGTCCCGTGGGGATGCCAGGTTGCAGACATCACTGCAGCCCAGTTTGTGCGGTGTGTTGCAAGAGCACCACGTCAGATCCCAGCTCTCGTGGAAGTGGATATTTCATCCACCAGCAGCCTCTCCCTCCCCACTCCTGAGCTGTATCAGTGTCTCTCCAGTTGCCTCTCACCTCGCCTCCCTGCCAGCTGCTGCTACTGCCCAGTGCTTGCATTTTCCAAGAGCTGCAAGGATCGGTAATGAGTGCAGGACAGTTTCGGTCCCACCCTCCAGTACATTTCACCACCCAGCAAGTCTGCAGGCGCCTGCTCAGGCACAGCCAGTGGCTTCATAGGGGTGTGTATCAGAGTCCTGGAGGAAAAAAGCAGGAGGCTGTCCAGTGTACCACGCATAGAGCTTATATTAGTGACACAGCGGCAACATTTTACTCTCTCTCCCGGGCTACTTTCTGAAAGCGAAAAAATTCAAGGGAAAATGCATCACTGAAGAGTCCTCCTTCAGCTCCCTTGCCATATCTTCTATCCTATGCACAAGTGTCCTTTTCAAGAAGCTTTTGGAGGACACTAGGTGGATAAAAGAAACTGGGAACCATTGCATAAAGCAAAAATAGACATAGAGGGAGAACCAGGAATACATGCAGCTTCTGCTTTTACCACCCACTTCTGTGGGCCTTGCAGACCTCCTGCAGCCCACAGGCTGTCCCTCGAAAATCCCCAGTGCTCAACAGAGCATGCTCTGCGCACACTGCCTGGATGTGAGCTCTTTGCTGCTGGGTGACTATGAACTAGAGCATCCCACTTGTGTTTATCACTTCATTACTGAGGCTGTTTGTATATCTCCTGTAGCAATAAACCACTGGGGTTTAGACCGAGGTCGGAGGAGCAAGTGCTGGCACTAAGATGTGCAAGTACACTGCTGAGCACAACTGGGTCCAACAGCTGGGTTTGATAGCTGGATTTATATCTCTTTATAAATCTTTGACAACATCAATAATAGACAGTAGCCTCAGCCCTAAATTACTGTTAATCCAATTATAAAAAACAGCCCTAAACTAGCTGAATCATGAGTCACCATTAGCCTCCCTCTCAGAAGAGAAGTTAATATTTATCTTACAGACTGCCTGTAGTCCCCTGTATTACCCACGTTTGGCTTCCTTCAAGGAGCTTATCTCATTCTGAATTGATGATGAATTATTACAAACTTGCTTTGGACATCTTACTTCAGACTTTTGGCTCAAGGGCCTAGAAATTTCTTCAGTGCCAGATTGTTGACTTCAGACTCAATTAATGATGGCTTTTTATCAGCTTAGTTCAAATGTTTGGTTTCTAACTTTTGGTTGCATAGTCTAAACATTTCCAAAGTCCAGATAGACAGCTCTAAATTAAAATGTTATGATTTTGATACCGACTTAATGCCTTCCTGGCTGAGTGGGAATATTTTATTCTTCTATCACTTTGATTAATAGACCTGTTACAAATCTTATGCTTTAGAGTACCAAGGAATTAAACAAATAAACACCATGTAGATTAACCTAGTTAAGACCTAATCTTACACTTCCGTGAGAAGTTTTTTTAATTGTTTAGAAGCTAATGCACTCTCTAGTACAATTTTCAAATTATAAATAATTGCACTTCTCTGCAGTCACCTATTTGTCTTTTTCTTAGCCTAAATTTTTGTTCTGCAGCTCACATGCTGTATGGTTGAATATCACTCTACTACATAAGAACTTCAGAATTGAACTTGGGTATCAGAAACTTATTCTGCAAGAGTCTCTGCTAGCAAAACACAGTTCTTTACCACTAATAGTTAAGACAGGATAAAAATTCATGTCTTCCTATGAAACACTGGTAGTTCTGCTGTCAGTACCCAGTCCTCAGGCATTCTCAGCTGTGGATGCTGAGCCAGTCACAGATTTCATAACAGCTTGCTCCCACACCCTCCATCAAATATCCCTTAAGTATTAAAAGCATGCTACAGGAAATCCCAGTCTTTAGCACAGTAAGAATAAAACTACTCAGGTTCATTCTTACTAATAATGCAGCTCATTTTGTCGTATTGGTTTGTAATCAAAGATGCATCTGTATTTTGTAGACTTACTTTAGTACCCTCTTATTAACTAACCAAGTAGATTTTAGCAATTTTTTCCTAAAAGATAATTTAGTTAACTTCTGGTAAACAGGAGATATGTTTGAAATTGAATACACTTTTCATATTCTGAAGTTTACTGTACTAGCTAGGGCTTTTTATTTAGTTCGAGAAGTTGAACTGAAACAGAGATAATAAAACAATTATCAGTCTAGAAAATCATAAAAAAGCACTTCATATTTTTTGGTTTGGGTCATTTTGAGATTCTTAAAATGCTCATTAAGTTTATTAATGTATGTTCTGGTATGAATATATGTGTAGCCTTGTCTTGCATTTGCCAGCAGTCATAAAATGGAACTAACATCTTGTCTTAGTCCATACTTCAGGTTTATGCAAAGAATGCTGCAGAATATTCCCATCACTTTGGGATGAAAGAGTAGATATATTGTTGAAAGCACAAGGAGTGAACATGTCTGCTTAGTTCCTTGTGCAGCCATGTGGACGCTTGTTGCTGTGCTGCTTGACCGCCTGGTGGTCAGCAGGCGACAAGACCACAAGTGCCCCGGTGGCAGGACCACCTGTGGCTTTCAGTCTCGGTGTGAGCTCCTTTCAGAGCTCTCTGTGCTGTGACCCACACTGGGGCTGGCAGCAGGCAGCGGAGATAAAGGAGGAGAGAGGGGCTCAACTGTAGCAGCAGTCTTGTACTTTATTCCCTGGCCTGGGGGACAGGAGAATTTAGCAGCAAGAGGAAGGGCTACAAAAAGAGCAGGGAGCAACGGTTGCAGTGGGTTTTAAAGGGCCCGAAAAGTGGGAGGTACAAGGGGATAAACCAATGAGGGAAGACATGTAATAACAGGTACCCAATAACATTAACTGAGGGGAGGAACAGATTCAAACCAACCAACAGGGAACATGAAACAACAGAACTTTCCAGAACCGACATGAATATTCAACAACTGTGAGGAGACGGGGAGGAGACAGAATGTATGATTGATAACTCAAACGGTGGGAATTTCCCCAGCCTCGCCTTCACCCTCCCCCTCAGGATCACTATCTTCAAGGGGAAAATCAACCCAATTGATTTCTTCGTTTATCCATATAGTGAAGGCGGGCTGGGCCGCTGCCACAGACACTCAGCACAAAAAAGGATTTGTAAATATGCTGAGCCTTATTTGAACCCTAATTCAGTTAAATAAAATTGAAGCATCCAGGTGATCAAAACTGTGCATCCCACTGGTGAATTAATGGCACATGAGCAGCAGGGAACTGGTGACACAAGAATCCCTATGGAAAGCTTTTAGGTGCCCAGAGTAGCAGCTTCCTTACTGTGATGGAGCCAAGGATTCTTTAAAACAATGGCCCCTTGTGACTACTCTCATTCACAAGGCAACTTTATCATACAGATAATTTATTTGTTTTTTTCCATTCTCGTCTCTAATAAGTCTATACAAACCTTTGGCTTCTGTCCCTCTGTACAGGTCAGGGACATCAGATACTATCTCTTTATGTGTGCAAAAATCATGACTGTTTTCTGCGTATTAAATGCCTGCCTTACCATCAGTTGTCCTGATTAATTCCATTATGAAAAGTGGGATGACTCTTAAATGCCTGCCTTTATTGGAGTGCTTAGACCTCTGTGCATAGGCAAGTCATAAATGGAGGATTATTTTGTAACCTGGCTGTAAGCATGATTGCTCTGGTAATCACAGTTTTTGTTTGAGTAAATGTGCTCAAAAGCAGATGTGTAAATAAAGCTCTGGGCAAGAAGTTAAAAATTTTGTCACTCAGCAGAAAGTGCAAAGTTACACGAAGGTAAATTTAGAGATCATTTTCCTTCTGTATTTATGTGGGTTTTTTATTGGATAGTTGAAGAGGTAAGAGCCATAGATAAGACACAATGAAATGTAAGTTGTGATACTTACCTGCATCACTCATACATCGGTTTGAATATTATAGAGCTCAGGAGGTCTCCTCTGAGATAACTTCAGAGTCATACTGTTCTTGGTCAGATAATCTGTCCTGAAACAGTAGATAAATTTTCATGAGTATCAGATTATTTTTCTCCTGGCTAGTTGCATCTGATGCTATAATAATACCACTGGGAGTGGTTAGCAAATAGACTTTGGTATTGATATCTGAATACTTTCTAAACCTCATTGACTAGCTCAGCAGTATAATGAAATATCTGATGCCCGTAAGCTTTTCCTACAAAGAGCTTTTTCTGTCCTACTGGGACATCTTTAGAATACAACAAGTTCTCTAAAATCTAAGTGATTTACAAGCTTTCCCTTCTTTTCTGCAATTCTTCCTGAGGATTCAATGTCCATTTTTAAAATTACATCTTTCTGATATTTACTACTGTGAATTCAGTTTAACACCAATAACATAATGAAAATAGTCATCATTTGCAAAAGATGGGTAGCTCTGACCACATATACTCCTCCAGCCCTGCACTGCTGACAGTCCTTTTGTGTCACGGGGAGCCTGGTCAAGTGCCCACAGTGTGCTCAGGACATCAGACAACTGGCATTTGCTAATGTGCAACCAAACATTGACCAGTGATGGGGGATGGGAGTGTTTTCCCCAGTAATACACCTTAGGTAAAGTCCATTCAAGCTCTAGGAATCACAGAGTTAAGTCTCTCAAGAGGTCTCTGTGTATTCAACCACCTCCTCTCTCCCTCGCTCCAACAAGACACTTCCTTAGAACAGACCTTTTCTTTGCAAAGCAGCCAGAGTCCTTCTCTGTGGAAGACCACAGTGGCATTTCAGTGGAGACTGGCTGGTTAATCAAGACTGACTGCTTTTGGGCTGAGCTTCTTGGTGCTGCATGTTCTTCTAAGGTGATTCTGAGTTTTGGGGGTAAAATCATATAATACACATTCCATCATTAACAGTGTTCTTTGGACCAAATGTGTCATACCTATCTGGAACACTCAGAGAAACTGAGGGAGACTTCTGAGTAATTCGCCTCCATTTCAGTGTGACAGAACCAATGTGATTAAAGGGAAGTATTCTGCTACCCTCAAGAGTATATGTTCCCCGTGAACTTTAGTTAAATTTATAGCTTCTCTTAGACAAATAGCTGTGAACAAGATAGCTGCTCTCTGACTAGATACAGACAGAAAAAAGTTGTGCTCAAAGAATAATTGCTTCTATCCATCATCTGTATCTCATCTCAAGACTGGTCTACTGCAAGTGTTCTCCTTGGGGTAGCTGTGGGAAATACTGTTTGAATCTTCCAGAACCTGATAACACAAAAAAGTATCATGACACAACTTGGTGCTGGAAACCAACATTTTTGGCCAAGGGATCTACTTGAATTTCTGGGTAGAAGAAGGAAGGATTTTTTTTCTTGCTTACATTTGTTTCTCTTCTCATTCAGCTCCAGCTCCCGAGACAGTCTCATCCCACTCAGGCTGGAGCTCTCCAAGAGGAATGCCCTTGTTTCTGGTGGAGAAGAAGAAAGATCCTGGTCAGGGCATGGGGAAGCAGGGCATCATGCCTCCACTGCTGGAGCATCATTCCTGCTTGAGCAGGGCAGAAATACAGCACAGCCAGGAAAACTGTGCAAGGCCTGGGACAAGGAATGCTGCCACTTCATGGGAGTTTGGTATCAAGAAGTTTCATGTTCGCTTGAAATCACAGTGCTCCCAGAGCATTCTAACTGCATTGTAAAGGTGCTCTGAGGGGTGGTTACTGATGGCACGTGGATTGGCCAGGGTTGTGACCACACTACAGCTGTGATGCAGCCTGGCACTCTCCCAGACCGTCACCAAAGGCCCCTGGCAGCACCATGGCTTGGTGAAGCCAATGGGAAGCTTCCCACTGGCTTCAGTAGGCTTCACATCAAACACCCTGAGTAGGTGTGGCTTGGGAAGATGCTGTCCCCTGACTGACTACAGAGTGACTGTCCCCTGGGGACAAATAGAAAGATTTGAGGAGTAGGAAAGAATAATTCACTTTGCTATATTTTTTGGCATATGTTTGTGTTTATGGGGGCACCATAACAACTGATATCTTTTTCCATTCTCTTGCCTGCTTTTACTAATTGGGTTTTTTTTTTTTTTAATGCAATAGTAAGTACATTAAACTTCAGCTGAAAATGTTGCTTCCTTTTGAAATTAAATTCTTACATAAATTACCAAATTAAATCCAAAATATTCTTCAGGCAGTTCAGTATTTACTTATTTTATTTTTTTAATTACTCTAGCTAGAGGCATGCTGTTGGATTTGTAGGTGTTTGGATAACTTAATTTAAAAGAGCAAAACAGACTAGACTAGATAAGAGAAACTTAGGTCAAATTATTCTGGTTGTGACATATGTGATATATAATGCTGTGTAATTAGATATTAAAATGGTTTCTGTACAGCAGGATGTTGTATTAAATGGGATGAATGTTTTTTAAATGTACCACTGAAAACTAGACAGATGGTAACCTATATCCCCAAGGAGGATAGCTGAATTCCACCAAGTTTTTATATGAATTTGAACTGTAGTGAACAGGAAAGGAGGGAATTTGTGATTATAGTTTAGCTTGCTATTAGTCAGTGTTTGGCTGAATGTGCAAAGGATGCTTATACAATGCTTAGTCTGGACAGTAATATTTTCTGGGGATTTGTTCTTTCTTGAGCAATAGCAGAGCAGATGGTGACAAAGCAGATCTAGCAATAAATCACAGAGACAGGATACTTGAAGGAAGCAAGATGATCTAGAGGAACAAAATAGAAACTGGGGCATAATTGTTGCACAAATGCAGTGTGTATTCCCAGTAATTTTATTAATGCTGGGGAGAGTACTTAAAGGCTGAGCATGTTCACATAGCTTAGCTGTTAAAATCCCTATTAAAATTTTTAATCAACATCCTTTGGGAGCAAAATTTTCTGGGCATATACAAAAAAAAGATCTTTGCTATGTAGTGAAACTCCTGGTGACCACACAAGTTAGAAATGCCTGACAATCTTAAACTGCAAGACGCCTTTTGAGATTCACTGGGTTTGTGGCTACACAGGTCTAGCTCTGAAACCATTACAGCCTTCAGGACAACCTGGTGCACATAACAGTAATGGAAAAGACACCTGCCAATACAAAGGAAGAAACAGCAATCCCAGGAAGCAACATCTCAGTGGAAAAATTTTAGCCCACTAGCAGCTGGAGGGTAGTGCTGCCTCTGCTCCCTACCTGGGAGGCAGCACAAAGCCCCATCTCTGCCAGAAGCTGATACTTCTTTGTCAGCCAGTCTGACCCTGGGAACGGTGCTTCCTCACAATTCCCCACTATTTGCTCTCTGGCTGTCACACCAGCACCTGCATCAGTGGTGACAGTCCTTGTCTGTATCAGATCTGCACTCACTCTTAATTAATAGTTCACCTAGAGTGTTTACAGTTCCATTCCCCAGGCTGGAGGCTGCTGATACTGAGGAAGACAATGGTGAGTGGTTCAAGGCTCTGGAGAGCAAAGGGTCCCTTAGCCCCCCCTTTCTCACACTAAAGCGAGGCAGAACCTCAGCTTCCAAGACATGTAATATGATGAGGAGATGTCAATTCCCAGCTTGTCAGACTCAGGCAGAGGATTACTGTTGCATTTGGTGCAATACACTACTGCTTGGATAATCCAGAAGACACACTATCCATTGATTTCACCCACAGATCTCCATATCAGATCACTCCTGGTGCCTTTCAGGATGTGCCAGGCACAAGCAGCACCACACAGCCCTGACCTGCAGTCAAGCCCAAAGATCTCATCACACAGCGATCAAGTGGTTGATACTCATGCGTCCCCTTAGATCATTTGTTGTTCACTCCAAGCCAGCATTTCTTCTAATCTGCCTCATCTCAGTGACCCTCTGAGACAGTCCTACTACAAATAATTGCTGCAAGAAGGTGTATTTTGTGATGCACAAAGGAGCATCACACAAAGGAGTCTTCTTTTAGCAAATAAAGGACTAGGCAAACTAGAGGCAGGACTATTGAGCAGGAAGATTGACGTTTTTGATGCAAAATGTATCATGAAAACGTATTTCACCAGTTTGCAGAGAGAGTAATTTTCAATCATAAAAATAGATCTATTAAACTCAGATGAGCAGTTTTTTGCTATTGTAATTCCTCCCTTTTTTTTCCAATCACATATTTGAGTGACTTGTTAAAATGTGAAAACAGGTAGAAAAGCGAAACAAGCCATTAATGGGAAAAGCTAAAAGCATATAATTTTTTTTGGTTTTTCATCTGTTTGTACTCAAGTTTGAACAAAGAGACTAACAAAGCTTATGCCTCCTGTCTGCACCTATGCTTGTGTAGTGGCTGGAATTCAGTGTTACATTGTAGACTTTCAGGAAAAAACAGCCTGATTTCCCATGTACCCTTATGTATCAAGCTCTATATAATCAAGGCTTGCATGCTGAGACCCATTTCGGATGTGATTGTCAATTTGTCCATTTCTGATTATCATAAGGACATTTATATATTAGCTAGATACTGCAGAAGTATCATCCCTTGAATACCAGCATATGTGTAAGGAGTCAGAACTTCTACTAAGTGATACAAATGAAATCAGTTTGATTGTAAACTATGTGGTGCAGACACATAAAAAGCTAGAAAATGTTGCATGTTAGAAGAGGTGATGCGAGGCTCAGAAAGATAAACACTAGAAAACGTGCAGGGAAATAATTTCCTTCCATGCAAGGAAAAGATAAAACTGGCACCTGATGCAAGTGGCAGTAGAACTACAAGCAATACCACAGGCTGCTTGACTCTGTCTGATACAAGCTCACCAAGCCTCAGGGTGGGTGATTGTGCTTCAGGTACATCTGCATGCATAAGATTTTACCTTATACTTGTGTGTGCAGCCTAGAGCTGTGTACTCGGGCATGCTGCTGGTGTGTTTGGAAAGGTGTCCTTCCCAGGGGAGGGCTGGCTGAGGGGAAGGCTGGGAAACTGCCTGGGGCACCCACAGGGAACATGGGCACTATGTTCCCTGTCCATAAAGTCTCTCCTAAGCCAGGCCAATGGCTGGTGTGAAGATCACTGCTGGTGAATGTTGCCCTGAGTTTTGCAGTTTCTCAGTGTTTCTCAAAAGCTGTAATACTTTCTCACACTTCTTCCGTAAACATGGCCATGGTTTCCTAACAACTATCTATGTTTTTGCTAACTGTATACGTGTTTATAATTCCAGTATACTGGGTGGAAAAATATGATTGATTGATGCTTTGACCAGTAGAATTAAAGGGTAGTCATTTCTACCTCCAATCCATAGTGATTTGTAAAAACATATAAATAAAGGCAGAGGGTTCTGCCCTCTCTCTCTTTCTGCCCTCTCCGTCTGCTGTTTCAGTGTAGTCCTTTATTTGGCTCTCCTTTGAGCTCCTCAGCCTAGTTGGCTGGCCTGACCCATGCTACAGGTGAAGATGTAGTACAGGTGTATGGCCTTGCAAACGCGGTGGAGTCAGAACAGCTGCCATGGCAGTTGCTGCACCTGCTTTGTCCCAGGCTGCACGTTGGAGCTGGTACAAGTTTCACCTTGACCCTACCACCTCCTCTTCCAAGTGTGGAGATTAGATTTGGTTAGTGAGAGATGCCTCTACCCAAATTAATGTGCAAATGAGCCCATATGCAAAAATCAATAATACAGATTTTATTTAACTGTTAATGTGAGGTAGAGAGACAGAAAGAAATGGAAAAGAGAGGAGAGGAAGAGAAGGATCAAGAAGATAGTCACCACCCATGGATCCAGCAGTATCCTGTTGGTCCTTCTTCACCCTGGGTTTCTCAGTGGTGGGAGTCCCAAGGTAATACAAAATTTTTCTACTATTTATATATTTTACCAAACAAAGGAATTAATGCTCATTGCCTACACAATTATTTTAGTGGTTAAATAATTCCCTCAC
>VYZT01059548.1:26480-54048 GCA_013400735.1 Pomatostomus ruficeps | reverse complement strand
TACTAAAGTGCTAAAGGCCATGTAATTTGGAAACTATGGTTTCATATAATTCTTCTGAGAATGTAAGGAGCAGTTCATTTTTTGTTGTTTCTCCCACTCTTAATTGACCTCACCCCAGGTAAAAAACCAACCAACCAAACACCCTCCCAAACCAACAAACAAATAAAAAAACAACTATAAAAAGGCTAAAGATGAAAATATTTTGATGTCTTAATTCTTAGTTTTCCACAGTGCCACTTGTACAGCTTTTGAAAACACTAAACTTCTGCCAGCAGAAAATCAGATGTGAATAAGATCTGTTCTGCTTTTCTCTTTCCCTGCAATTCCACATCCCCCCTTTTCTTTCTTACTCTTCTTATTATGGACTACAAGAGCAGCAAGAGCAGAGTTGTGTTTCTGATAATGGAAAATTTCAATTGCACAAGAATAATTTTCTGGGTCATCTCTAGCCATCAAAAGGTTACTTTGTCATGATTACTTGTGGAACAGAATTATTTAATGAGATTTAGGTTTAGACTTTTAAGACTTTCCCTCTTGTTTCTTTCAGTACGGTTTGTGTTTTAGTTGGGTCTCTCTTACCTTGACATTTAGCAAAACAAAATTGATAATGTTCATTAGCATACTCTGCATCTTATAGCGAAAATGTGAAGATTTTGTATATTGTGATTGTACTTTTATGTTTAGTTCCATAAATGTGAACTGAAAAAAAAATTGGTGGGTTTTGGAGGATTTAACTTTTTTTTTAGTTGTTTGTTTGAAATAATGTCTGACTTATGTTGTTTCCAGAACCTGCTAGCCTAGGCCAGGACTTGGATATGCCAATGGAAGTTGATAGCAGTGAAATGAACAGTGATGGTAGTCGAGTTCTAGATGATGCTGAAGAGCCCTCTCCTCCAGAGGACAAAATCTTTTTTATGGATCCATCTGACCTTGATGCAGACAAAGATGAGGAAGCTGTCAAAACAATCAGGTAAGTCATAAGGTGGATTTCTTTGCTCAGGATGTACTTTGCACAATATTGTAAGCAAAACATTTCCAATTAGCCCAGTTTTATTACTGAAAATATGTTTTCTCATTGTGTGGGGTTTCTTTTTTTTTAGCTTGAAAATACTTTGTAAAGTTCTCCTGTCTCAAGAAAATCTGAAACATAAATAGATTAAAGGAATATAGGAATATAGGAATATATTCTCTTCTAATTGGAAAAAGTGTCATGCTGTGACAGTTATTGAAGAAATAAAATGAGATTATCGAAGCAGGATAAAACTTATGGCTTAACAAGGCTAATGCATGGTTAAGGTCTCTGTCACTTGAGCCTAATTTAGGTGCTGTTCTATATGTGTGGATTTAAAAGGCATTAGTTGACATACTTTAATATTGGCATCATAGTCCATACGCATGTTAGGCAATAATTTGCTTATTTTATCTTGAATGTGATTTTTCTAAAGTCTTTTATCCAATAAACGTTAACGTAGTTCCTTAAACCAAATTTGATCCTTTTATTTTCTCTATTATTCTGAGTAGTGTCATCCTGATTTTCTTAGTCATTCTTAATAAGATGAGTGCAGTAGCTCAGGGCTTAATAGCAAATTTGTGAGGGAGAGCATATAATGATACCTCCCAACTTTCAGTGATTTATAGCTGAAGGATCTCCTGCGTGGGAAGTAACATCTACTTCTAAGTTGGATTTTTTCATTTATTTCTAATCAGATTTGAAGCAGTTCAGGTTTTTGGCACGACAGCATCCTTGTAGCCAATCCAGTAGTGTAACTGCATGCCATGTTAAAGTATCTTTACATTTTTTGTTCTGCAACTACCTCATGATGTTGTGTGCTTAGAAATGTGTCTGTTAGTGCCACATGCAGAGCTCTGGTGGTAAGGCAGCACCTTGGTGTTTGGCTTCATCCTCAGTGCTATTAAAACCTGTATGTTTAATTAATCGCTCTCTCAGAATATTGGAGATTATCAAACCCTTGTCTGCAGGGCAGTTAATATACCTGAGCATTGATAGAGTTTTGTAGTGCAGTTGTGATTTGAATTGACACATCGCTGTTTTTATTTTCATAAATTGAAAGTTTGTTTTGATAGGGACCTGCATTATTGATAATATTAAGAAGCAGCATAATTGACATACGTAGACAAGAGGAAGTGATAGTTATGCTGATGTTAATTATATTGCTGTGGTGTCAAATAGCATAAAAGACCAGCAGTCTCAGCAAATTGTTTTGAGAGAGGGTGATTTCTGTAGGTGTCCTCACTCTAGTGTGTTTCTTCTTTGTTCCTTAGAGTAATTTAAATACTGCAACACTTGCCCTAGGAGAGCTAGTAGGAGCTCAGTTGCCTTATTAATTACATCCATCAACTAAATGGATGTAAGGTGTCTGTTACTGAAAATTATGAACTATATGCGTGAAATTAGTATAATTGCAGTACTGTTGTATTTTAACTTGTTCCATATTAAACTGTTATATCTTCCTTTTAGTCCTTCAACAAGCAACAATATTCCTCTCATGCGAGTTGTACAGTCAATCAAACACACAAAGAGGAAGAGCAGTACAATGGTGAAAGAAGGATGGATGGTCCACTATACTAGTAGAGACAACCTGGTCAGTTACTTTAGTTTCTTCCTAAATTGTTTTTCTAAACTAGTGTGTTTTATTTCTGATTTACAGTATCATTTGAAAGAACTTAGCTGTGATGTTCATTATAAAGAAATCTGGTTCAAGGAAGAAACTGTAATTTATTCAAATTTCTTCATGTGGTTTTTGAACAGTACTTCTTCTCCCCTTTAAGAAGGAAAAGCATCTCTACATTGTCTCAAATGAATTGCATTTGTAGTATTTCAGCTTTCCTGAGAAGGTGACTTGGAATAATTTGCTTGTATCTTCTTTCTCCTCAGTAGTTGAATAAACACTTGTCTCTTTCTATTCTACTACACGAAAAGGTGGAAATCTTAAAAAAATTATGAGTACTGAAATGGTTGACAGTATTATTCTAATGATCTAGGTGTTTGTAAATAGTTATATGTAGATATGGGAGACCTTAATTCCTCTAGCAGTTCACTCTAAGAGTTGTGGCTTGACTGTATGTCCTTGAATATGTAAACATCCTCCAAAAAGACTCCAAAAAGTTGTTTGTTGCCAGTACTACCAGTAATGAGCTTGTAATTGATTAGGCAAGCTACTTGGTTTTGTGTATTGAGGAGGAACACAAGGCAAAATAACAGGGTTCCTTAGTATTTTCTGATGGGAGGAAGTGAATGCTCTTGTTCTTTGGTAGATAAATTAAAAAGATGAAGTTAGGAAGTTCCCAGATCTCATGGAAAGCATTATGGCATATTGAGACTGACCATGAAACGCAGCAGAAATACTTTAACATTCCTTATCTCTGTGGCATCTCATTGAAGGAGACTTAGAGAATTTAGAGAAGCAAAGTTACTTAAGTTCTGCTGAAAACAAGTTGAGGGTGATAATAGTCAGCTCAGGTTACTGTAATATTTCACTTTTTGTGACTGTCAGCTAAACTGACTGATGTAAATGGTCTCTCCCAAACTACCTTAAAAACCATTTCTTTAAGTACAGATTTCTAATACCTAGATATATTTATCACTATCCAAAATAAGTAGCATATTTTAGATGTGGTTACAGCCAAGACTACATAAAAGTCACAATTGTCATCAGCTGGCACGGGAAAAACCAAGGCCAGGTCGCGGACAAAGGTGAATAGTTCTAGCAGAACTGTTCAGGGCAGACCTAGTATTCAGCTCTGATTTAAACTTCCAGTACAACCAGTATATTTTCCATACCTTTTTTTTGAACCTCCTCTTAGAATAGTGATCTGATGAAACATCTTAGCTTAGTTTGATTTTCTTCATCTGTCAGTCTGGCTGCTGCCTCGATGATGTCAACTGAAAAAGGCCCGTCAAATGGAGTATTCTGACCCAAAGCAAGGTACCTCCAGCCAAACAAGATCTCACAGAGCTTCCTAATGGGAGGAGACTTCCGTATTGGGCATTACAACATCGGCTATTTCCCTTGACCATTCCGTTCTCAGCCATGTCAGACTGTTTCCTATTCCTGAAACAACTGGGCTTCCTATCAGTTGCAGAGAGGTTCATTTTAACAGCAGGATCTGTATGCTTCTTGTGCTCCCTGGATAAAAAGATATTTCACCCTTTATAATGAGAAGTTTCTGTGTTACCGTCTCTACTCTTTTTCTGACCCTGGTCCCATCCTTTCTCAGAGTAGGGTGTGGAGCAGATTTTGAACCCCTGAGTAAGCTACCAGCCTGCTCCTTAATTTTTCTCCTCCAAAGTCTTTCCTGATTCATGATGTAATAGAGAGCATATATGTCTGGGAATTCCTTTTAGTTAAATCCATTCACGATCTAGCTTTCTTTGTCTAACTCCTGTAGGTAGACTTAGCTTCCCCTCTGATTGGAGTGATTTAAGTTCTGCTTAAATATGGCAAAAAAAAGTGCTTTGCTTTTAGTAAGACAGAGTTTATAAAATATAAATATAACAGAATAATATTTCAAATTTTGTCATCCTAAATTAGTCTTGGATTTTTGTCCCAGAAGAATAGAAGTGGGTTTCTGACTATATGAGCATGATGCAAGCGAAGTATCTCAGATTCATACAGCCATATTAGCTTTCTAAAAGCTTCTTTGTTTTGAGGAATCCATATTACTTTTTGGTGGGGAAGATTTCTTGTTGGTTGATACTTCCGGCAAATGGCTATTTAGTCTGTCTTGGTTTTTTCCCCCCACAAAGTATTTTTCCCATTGGAATCTCATAACGTGTCTGTGTTGCCACTGTATGTTTTTGACCACCTAGATTCTATATTGACAAAAGAATTAAGGTCTTGTTAGGCTTGTCCAGTGCTTGAACCCTTGCAATGTTGGTATGAGGGTACAGAGGGAGAAAGCACGACTCTCACAGTTTTTACTAAATTTAAATGATTCAGGTATTGTGACAATATGCACCTGGAGTAAAACTTGTGTAGTAACTCTTTTTTCCTGTATGAGGTAACTCCTGTTATCACTGCTTTTACTGTAAGGTAAGTGATATNCTGGAGTAAAACTTGTGTAGTAACTCTTTTTTCCTGTATGAGGTAACTCCTGTTATCACTGCTTTTACTGTAAGGTAAGTGATATTTTTGGTAGTTTGTGGAAATAATTTTTGAGCTTCTTCTTCATTTAAAACAAAGTCTTTATTCCCAAAGTTTATTTTTTCATTTCTGTAGTCTAAGATTCAACTGTAGATTAATGTTGAATGATTATCATAGTAATTTAAAGCACTTATTATTTAAATAATGAGATAGCAAAAGCCATATGAGAGGTTTATTCCTTATGTAATTGTGCTGTGCATTTTGTAGAGAAAAAGACATTACTGGAGACTGGACAGCAAATGCCTCACATTATTTCAAAATGAATCTGGAACAAAATATTACAAGGTAACTAATGATGAGTAATTATTATGTTTCACTTGATTTATTCAGTGTTTTATAGATATGAAATCTGCTTGTGAGCAGTTTATGTATTATCTCCATTTTCCCATCTCTTTTTGAATCAAAACTGTGACCAGGTTAATTGTTGCCCAAAGCCTGTAAGTGAGAAGGACCAAGACTAACTCTGAGAAGTTGCTTGCAGCTCCTGCTCTAATTCCCTTGAGTATGTCTCTCCTTACATTTTGCATGTACTGTTCTCCTGAATTGCCTGGCATATTAAGGTTTCCACACAATTACCAGAGAATTTCTTGGGCCACCAGTTGAATGAAGGCTTGGATTTTTGTGTTCTCTGAGTAGTGACTGAAAGTTTGCATGCTTATGTGTTTTACTTCAGGGTTCCTCAAATGACATAACTCTCTACTGTACAACTTACAATTTCAAGCAAAATTTACAGGAGGATTTACTGTGTAGCCTGATGTTTATATAAATGAAGCTTAGTGTATTGTTAATGTAGTATTGTGTTTGGTGGTGGAATATTCAGAAAATGCATTTGAATGTGTAAACAGGACTTTTCCCTTTCTTGTCTTACATCTTTAGGTGGGGGTCCAAATCTTGCAGCTTCTTCCTTTATAACATCTCTAAGATCCAGCCTTTTCTCTGTACACCCAGCTAAACTTGCCCAGATCCTTTTCATCCCTATCTTGACCAGTGCAGTCTCTTCTCAGACCTCTCTGATACTTGTATTGCCCTGTGCATTCAAAACACAGCTGGTAAAATATGTTCCTTGATTGTTGCTCTGTTATGTCAGTGCTTTTAGTCCTTTGACTTGCCCATTTGCATCCCTTGTTTTAACTGCTTAGATCTGATTGTTTGTCTTTGCTGTTAGAGTAATTCACAGGTTTTTTTTGCTCTTCATCTCAAGAGCAAAAAATACCTGTTTGCTCTTCATCTCAATCAGCTGCTGTCTCTTATTCCCCTGATGCCAGCCTGGTATTCACCTGCTTGTTCACTACTCTTCCAAGTGACATGCACCTGCACACCTTCCCATGGATGTGAAATGTCCTCCTCCAGCTAGTGTGAACTTGAAGCCATTTCTTCCTTCAGATCTGTTCTGTAATACTCTTGTACCCTGGTCATAAACTGACCAGGTAGAGGATAATACCTGCATGCAGATAGTATCTGCTAATATCTGTATGAAAGAGAATCTTTACCCAAAACAATTCAGATGCACAAAGTAGTGCTTGTTGTCTAACTTGTGTAACTGCATCCTCTCCTTCATGTTACTGTTTCACTTTTCCCCCCCTCATGCTCTTCTCTGCCTAAGCTGTATAAACTTCAAGGGGAAAATGGTCATTCTCTAGTTGTGCATCATTTACACATGCAGTGGGGGTGTGTCTCATGATGAATATCTATGTAGTTTGAGTAGAAAATAGTAGTGATATAGAGAGAACTGTGGTGGGCCTGAAAGTCTGTCTAGGCTTGTATATAGGAATGCAGAAAACTGAGTGGGCAATAGTCATGCGCAGTTTGAATTTATTTACGAAACTTGGTGTTTTGGTTTTGGTTTTTTGATATATTTGATTTGGTTTCATTGCAATGCTTGAAGTTTATGAGTGTTAGTATATTAAAATATTATGTGCATTTTCATTTTTTAATCTTCAATATCTTTCTTCAGGAGATTCCACTTTCAGAAATTCTCCAGGTGACTCAGCCTCGAGATTTTTCAAACGTGGTGCAGGGCAGCAACCCCTACTGTTTTGAGATCATCACTGACACGATGGTGTACTTTGTTGGCGAGAACAATGGCAGCACTCATCACAGTCCAGTTCTGGCTGCCTCTGGAGTTGGGCTTGACGTAGCTCAGGGCTGGGAGAAAGCCATTCGCCAGGCCTTGATGCCAGTCACTCCTCAAGCTAGCCTTTGCACTGCTGCAGGACAAGGAAGAGATCACAGTAAGCAGGCAGACTGTTGTTCATATGCTGAAGCTGCTGATGGTAGTGATTCCTTTTGGAAAAGTGCTTATTTAGAATGCAGTATTGTCTGTTGATTATCTGTTGAATTGAGTCCCTGATTTTCCATGAGTGTCTAAAATGTGATCCTCAGGTTTGTGAAGGGTGGGCAAATCCTTTAATCTGTTGTAGCAGAAAGTAGTAAAGAATCAGATTTACAATATGAATGCAGAGTTTTATTGTAGGAGCACTATGAACACACACGTGGATGTAAAAAGAAAGCATAGATTATATATTTCTAATATACATAACTAAATATATTCAGATTATATACATACACTTTGAAAGATCTAAATTTGGATCCTTTTTGATGTTAGCACCTATATATATGTATACATATATTTTTTAAATTCTGTGAGATGTTAGTAGCTAAGGAGAAGAAAAGGAGTTAGTGTTGCAATGTAAATACCATCAGTGATGGAAAAAACTTTTTCTGAGCGGTGGGTAGTTATAAAAAGTGCCCTATTCTTTTTATGCACCTGCCCTCCATTTTTTACTCTGGCATAGGATCGTATTCATTATCAAGGCTCCACTAAACTTATATATTGTTTTCTTTCTTTTCAGACATCTCCTTGTTCCTTGCAACAAGATTGATTCTCTTTCTGTATTGAGATTTATGCTTTCACTCTTGAGTTTCCTTTTGAATTCTAGCTACTCTTCAATCTCCTTGTAGTAAAATTTTCTTTTCCAGGAGATTCTGAAATCAGTTTCTCTGTCTCTGCTATCTGGCTACTCTGCATCAGCAACAGTTAAGAACATGTAAATGCTAGTCTGAGGTAGAGGCACTTTCTGAAAATGCAGCAATGGTCTAAAATTGTAAACTATGAAATGCCTGTACTGGCATTGGTATTTAATTACTTATAACACAGTGAAGAAACATACCTGTAAAATTGTACCTCATACCTGGCTTTATACATACATAAAATGTCACTTTTGATATGGAATTTTTAGTTTCATATATATATGTGTGTGTGTTTGTATATATATAGACACACACCAAAACTGTCTTCATTTTCTGGCACCTAAGGCTTCCTGTTGCTGACAGACCTGCAAAGACAGTTGATTTTTCCAAAACAAATATTTTTTTTAGATATAAATAATAACATTTCGTTGACATTGGTAGGGAATAGAACTGCAGCAGTAGATGCTGAGAGGAAGTATTTTAGCATGTTTAGGATTGTAGGAGTATAAGAAACCCCTGTGAGTCAGGGAGTGGCATTCATGTATTTTTAGACAACTCTGGTTGGTTTTTAAACTTTCAGAAGGCCAAAAAACATCTGTTCATCCCTCTTCTTCCTACACTTCGTGAATCATGAAAGATATCTTGAGCATTTAAGAGAATTAGATTTTAGTTAAAAAGAAGTCCCCAGTCTCAAGTACATGCTTTTACATGAAAAGACCAAAAGGAGGAGGGAGACATTGCTAGTGCTTGAAATACGAGCAGCAGCAGGGAAACTGTAGTGTCCAAGTGTCTATAAGACACTATTGGGTAGTTTATACCACATTCTGGCCAGAGGTAGTTAGAAACAAGAATGTTCTTTCCCATGGCAAAGGGTCTTTTGTAACTGTGCACCTGATGTTTGGGGTGGGCTGTTTCTTTGTGGGGTGTTTCTGAGCTAAAATGAGAGAGAAAGTAAGCTGCTTACCTGGTGCAGATTATGTATTGAATTGTGGCATTACTAATTTCTACAGAAGTGACTGCTTTTCAGCCCTTACTCTTGCACATTTCAGACTCTAGAAAAATGGATTTATTTGGAAGGAATAACTCCATCTTCTGAGTTATTTTGTATTCTGTAGCCATCTGTGGAGACAGGGTTCAGTGTGTTCTGTTGCACACTTTCAAAAGCTGTATCTTCATTTTCTAGTTACCTTGCTGCAGTTTTTGTTGACCTTATGGGTTTTTTTGTCTGACTTGTTTATTGTTTTTCCTTGTGTTCTGTATGGTCAGTTCAGTACAGACCTGACTATAGTCAATAATCAGTAGGTATATACAAGTTCATATTTCAGATGCAGAATTCAGAGTGTCTTTGAGAATTAGCATTTGTTCCTATCTTGTCTCTGTGAATTCCTTCTTTGAGATAAAGCACAGGTGGCAAAAATCAAATACAGACATCTTGTTTGTTCTCTAAAAATGTGCTTTTGAAGCACAAGGCCCTTTTAAGTATGATAAAAGCTCTTTTCAAAGTGCTGGTAAATTTTTAGTGTGTTTTCTATCTACCTCGTAGATGAATTCTTTCTTTTTTTCTTCTTTAAGTTAACATCATATCACAGAATTGTCAGGGTTGGAAGGGACCTCTGGAGATCATCCAGTCCAACCCCACTGACAAGTCAGGGTCACACAGAGCACATGGCACAGGAACACATCCAGGTGGGTCTGAAATGTCTTCAGAGAGACAGACCCCAGCTTCATGTGATAGATGTCTGTTAGTCTGAGATGCTTTCCTTTGGTCTTGGAAGTCAAAGGAGGAAGGGTATTTTCTGCCTTCTTTTGTAGATCTCTTCTTGCCCATGCATCAATGTTATTCTTGTCATGAAAAAATCCTGTCAATGTCTGCTTCAGACTGAAGAATTCTAGTTCTTTATCTGATGCTTTTACTTGGAAATTACACTTCCTGCATGTGCGCTTATATTCCAAGGATTAATACGCTTCTGTAGTTTATCCATGAAACAAAGGTATTTTTTTTATATTATGGGGCTTTATTGCTTTTTAACTTATCAGTTCTTCTCTTTCTTTCTTTGACTAGTTTCCTTTTTTTATGCATTAATTCTGTATGTCTTGGTGCCGCAGAAGATAAGAAGCCACACTCATTTGACATTGAGGGATCTACCTGGTCCTCTTGCCTGTATTGTTCTTTATTGCTACCAGAAATCATTATTCGTTTAATGAACTTTGATACAATTTCTATTGCTTTTGGTTCTCCAACTATTATGTACACACTTGTATTGTTCTAGTATTTTTGTAATCAGGGATAGGAGAAAAAAAGACAAGCAATCCCAGCAAAACTCCCAGAGTTATTCATCTAATCAATCTGTGAAATGAGTTCCAGGTTTTGAAGTTTCTGAAGTTTTACTGTTTGAACAACAGTAAAAATCATTTCACCAATACTGGCTTAGAAGTCAGTAAAGTGTTTTTGTTGATTTTCATTTTTTCTCCTCTTTTTACTAGAAAAAGTCTGCCTTCTCTATTTACTTACTTGGCTTTTTCTTCTTTATTGCAGAAGAGTTGTCTCTAAGCATCTCTGTTTCAAATTGCCAGGTCCAAGAGAATGTGGTGAGTCATGTGCATTGTATTATAGTGATACTTATTTATCTGAGTATTGCAAAGTAATTGGTAGTAGCAGTGTCTGGATGAGAAAGCAACACCAGAGTACAGAGTAGATAAAGAAGTTCATGTTATATGCAGGAAGTAACCTACTTACCTGCCATGGATTTTAGTTTTTATGAATGTATGTCCCTGCTTGTGGTGCAGCTCAGTGGATCTGCTTCAGGAAGAGTTTGTTATATTTTCCCACTCCATTCAGTGTAATGATGGTGCCTTTTATGGACTTTGATTAATGCCAAATATAATTACAGCTTAGCCAGTAATAACTAATGCAGTCCTGAACATTTTATGACTCCTGATATTTGATTTCTTTTTTTCATGCATTAGGATATCAGCTCTGTGTACCAAATATTTGCCGATGAAGTGCTGGGTTCTGGTCAGTTTGGTATTGTATATGGAGGTAAATTGCATTACGTTCCATTATGAGTGTATTAAGGTAGAATGTCTGCTTGATAAAATTATCCTTTTCATATTTACTTAACTGTGTCTAGAATGTCTAGGTGAAGTTTATCTTGTTAAAAGTTTTGTTCGGATTACTTTGCTGCGTGCCTCTGCAGTTTTATGTACAGTATTTCTTACCATTAAAGTTTGCACTGGCATCATAATCAGTTTAGAATATGCATTGAATTTTGACCACAGTTAAATACAAAACAATACTATTTGGCCATGTTTAGTGATTTTTTTTAAATTGCAAATTCTACCACTGTTGTTTGTGTTATACAGTATTAGAAGTCATATATTTGCTGCCAGTTATACCTGTTTTGAATGACACCTGAGATATGTGGCCAAAAGCAATTAGAAAAACACAGAGTTTATGGTTTGACAGTATGGATGCAAACATATTATTGACATTTTATGCAAACAAGTTTCTGTCAGCAGGGTAAAGCAGAACGGTATTCTTTGTCAAGAGTCTTAGTCCTAGGTTTTTAAGTCTAGTATTATCATCTACTTTTTAAAACCTTCTGTTGCAGCATATCACTTGTTTTTAGTATGTAATCACAAAAAAAGAAGAAATACTAGAAATGCATATAAACTCTGTTTCTATCTCTCTCTTTTTTAATCTTGTGTTATATCTCAAGTGTTGAGAAAACCACAGACCATAAATCTGGAAAGAAAGACAAAGTCATAAGTAATGATTTACAAGTGGTAATCTTTCTGCTTCTGTCACGTTTTCTTTCTAATCAGGAAGTATTGTGGCTATGATTTTTCTGTGTGCCAATTGTGTAGTTAGATACCTTATTACTTCTAAACTGCTTGGTGGAAATACAGTTTGGTGTGGTTTTACATCACTCTTGAAAGAGGTCAGGTTTTTCGCTCCCTCTATATTTCTTAAAGCATAGTATGAATCAAAGTGTGCCCCCTCTCTTATGAATAGAATTGAACAAATGCAGACACTTATTTTAATGGCTGGATTTTATTTTTCATAAATTGCCCTGTAGATAAATCTCAGCTTGGTATTTGGCATGATTCAGTGCTTAAAAGTGCTTGTAAGTGTAATAAATTCTTATAAAAAGCTTTCATTATAATACTTTTTTTTACTGAATGAGGGCTTAAAATGTATAGGATATGCATACTTCTTAAGATAAAATCACAAGCTGAAAGAGTATGAAAAGACAATATAAAAGACTATTGTTTGCTGGCCCTACACACTCCTTAATTGTTGCTGGTGTTTGGGGAGACTAGATCTGGTAATTTCTGACACTGGCTTATCCCCACCTGCGTAGTCTTACTGAAATAATGGTAACAATTAATGGTAAAATTAAGTTGCTTTCATTGTTGTAGGTTTTGCCTTGGGATATTTTTTTGGTTGTATGTTTTGTGTTGTCTCTTCTTGAAAAACATTCCCAAAATTGCAAATCAAAAGTCACAGGATATAGATATCCAGCTCCTACATCAGTGATAACAGTTTCCCTCTGCTTTTCCTATTTTGATTAGTTTGAAAGATCTGAAAAAGGGAGACAGAAAAAAATTATTCTTGGCATTTTCTTACTGATGTAAAACTTGCACCGAAAACTGGCTGGTTGTGTTCCGTTTAACAAAAGGAATTTTCAAGCTTCTTTTCTGTTACTCTTCATGGACAATTTTTAGCTGTAGTCTAGCTTCTGTGGTTAGGTGTTTCATTAGATGGGTTGGTTTGCTTTACATTTGTTAGCAATCTAGCATTTGCCTTCTGTGTTTCGCATCTAGTTTGTAACTGATTGTATTTCTGATACATTTCAACATAATTTCCTTCATCCGATGGAGATCAGCTCTTTATTCATGATGTTGTTAAGGGCAGGTGCAGTAGTTGCTTGGCAGAGCAGCCTGTGGGGCAGTTCCTGTACCCTGCCTAAGCCCTGGCCACCAGTGCTGACCACGGAGCAGCAGGGGAGGCTGGCTGGTGTTACTGAGATGTAGCTGGGCTCCTCAGAGCAGCGCTGGTAGAACCTTCTGTGCCACTTGCACTGTAGTTGTGTGTCCCTTTTCCTCAAATGGCTTCCAGACGCTTCGCTGAGCAGATAATGACACTTTGGTGGAGACTTACTGTTCTGTAGTAGTTTGGTATTAAATGTCTTAGATTTCCAATGTCTTGCAGTGTGTGATCCCATTAACCTCTCTGATGTGACTGAAAGAAATCAGTTCAGCAGCTATGAAAAAGCTGGGGAAGCATTAACAGCTTCTCCCTTAGCCCTGGACACAGCGTCCCTGTGTATTGCAGAATGGTTCTCATGCAGCTGGTGCAGGTTGCAGCAAGGAATAGTGCATGGTGCTGTCAGGATGGTGCTTTTCTTACCGCAGCCCTTTAGAGCATTTTGCTCACAGCAGGCTGTCCTGGGTATTAAATGTTGCAGTGCTTTGGGTCACCTAATTACTCTCATGTTCCCATAAAGTATCAGGTGTGTAATTTCCTGTGCACATGGAGCCCATGGAAGTATGAAACCACTGGAGCTGGTTTGTAGATCTGTCTTCACTTTGGCCTTGAATTGTTGTTGTTTTTACAGGAGAGGTAATATTCCATGGAGTAGTTACTATTTGCTCATGTGCAAGTCCCTTGCACAAACAAAAACATCACCCAGTACATCTAATGTCAGTGTGTGTACTGACAGCAGTGGTAACTGGTTTAAATTTAAACTACAGAATTCCTGTGGAGACTGATCACTTCTTATATACCATTTGCAATTCTAAATATAAATATAGTAATATTGTACACTTGACAGAATATACTTGTTTCCCCAAAAAGGAATTTCTGCTGTAATGTTTTATAGCTATGAATTGCTTCTACCTCTTGATGACTGACACTGAGTTTCTGTTTAGGAAAACACAGGAAGACTGGAAGAGATGTGGCTATCAAAGTCATTGACAAGATGAGGTTTCCAACTAAACAGGAAAGTCAGCTTCGTAATGAAGTAGCCATTCTCCAGGTATAAAAGTGTTTTTGGATCATGTTGGAGTTTTGTCTTAAATAAACCGTTAATAACATTTTGTATTGTGTGTAAGTGCTCTGAATTGATGTTAGAATTTACATCTGTGATTTCAGAGTCCTTTTGTGAGAGGGAATCTTATAAGAGCAGGAATTCCTGAGTACTTGGTAGGGTTGATAACTTGGGATGAAATCTACCCCCTCTAGGGGATCCGCTCAAGCCATGTACTTTGGCTCCATGTTGTCTCCCTTAGTATTAATTTCTGCTGTTTTCCACTACTGGCTCCTCAGTCTTTGAGTATTATTCTTATACTTCATAGCTTGAGTACAGAACATGCATCAGCTGTGAAATTAATCATTGCAGCTAATTTATATTAAACAAATTATCCTTAGTAGTTGGCATGTTTCATAGGTTGACATTTGTTTCAATCTAGTTTCTTTCCTCAGATTTTTTTTCACCTCCAACTCTCTAGTTAACTATTTTTTGATTTGTGTAATTTGGGATCTTTCATACTGTTTTATTTTAGTGATGTACCTGTGCTACTTTATTTTAGAATTTGCACCACCCTGGGATTGTGAACCTGGAATGTATGTTTGAAACCCCAGAACGGGTCTTTGTTGTGATGGAAAAGCTGCACGGAGATATGCTAGAGATGATTCTTTCCAGTGAGAAAAGTCGACTTCCAGAACGAATAACTAAGTTCATGGTCACTCAGGTGAGCAGTCAGCTCCTCTGCTTTGAGAGGAAAGGCTAGATTTGGGGTTTGTGGTTATGAAAAGAAGAATATGGAAAAGGATTTTTCTGTACTGTTATTTAAAAGAGACAGCATAGAAAGCTACTCATCTAATGAAAGTTGAATAAACAAGAAAAGAACTTTGAATGTTAAGTATATTAATTTTTTTGGCCCTTCTTTTCCAAGATATAACATTATGGATATCTAAAGATGAATGTTCAAGAAGACAGAGGAGGAGGGGGAGAAAAAAGAGTGGGGAAAATAAACTCCATTGTTTTCAAGCCTTGGTAGGCTGGAAAAAGCAGTACTTGCACAGTATATAGGGGTTAGTTCTTGAGGACTATGTTGATAAAAATTGCTGTATTGGTTAGTGTGTGTGTCTTGGCACTTCTGATCTGCTTGAGTATGTTCTGAAAATGTTCTTTCATTTTGTAGATACTTGTTGCTTTGAGGAATTTACACTTCAAGAATATTGTGCACTGTGATTTAAAACCAGAAAATGTACTACTAGCATCAGCAGAACCATTCCCTCAAGTGAGTGAAGATTAAATAATACTTTTCATTACTATTCATTGGGGTTTTTTAAAGCAATGTTGACATTGCTGCTTTAAAAGCGACCTCTTGTGGGATTTTCAATTGACTTACTCTATAATTACTTGAACTACATGTATTGTAGTTGTCTCTTTTTTTCCCTTCTCCCATTAAGTGCCTTTAGTGCATTGCTCTTTCTTATACCCTGAGGAGGGCTTATTGACTTGGGGTTAAGTGTTGAACTTGATGTGGATCCTTTTATCTCCACAAGTGCCTCCTGTGTTCAAGTTAAGGAACTGTTGCAGAACCATGGAGATCTTAGGATCTGTGCATGTGCCAGCTGTTAATGCTTTTTACTGGGATGTTCTGTCAAGAGCTAGTTGAGTCTCAGTTCAGGCTAAAACTCATTTCTTGATTTCTGTGTAGCCAAAGCCACCAGCTTCTGGAATATGATTAAGAGGAATGTGATTTGGCTGGGATTCATGTGTGTTTTTAACTTTGATTCTGTGCCTTGTGAGAGTGATGATTCACCTCTGAAAATGAGCTGGGTTTGGAGACAAGATCCTTTTTCGTTATTTGTACACTTGTGATCATGTAATACACAAACTGTCTCAGGCCCAGGTCTGTGCATGGCCAGGTCAGGCCTTGATCTGAAGCATGGGTGATCTGCATGCTGCAAAAGCAGTGACATAAAACCTTAACCGACTGGCTTATGTGGGGTTTTGTGTCTGTTTTGATGCATATAGTGTTTAAGTGATGGCACAAGGGGTGTGAAGTCAAGCAGAGATTTCTCAGTTTGAAATGTGTTGCTTTTGCAGGTGAAGCTGTGTGATTTTGGCTTTGCACGCATCATTGGGGAGAAGTCTTTCCGGCGCTCTGTGGTGGGGACCCCTGCGTACCTGGCCCCTGAAGTGCTCAGGAGCAAAGGCTACAACCGCTCCCTAGACATGTGGTCAGTAGGAGTCATTGTCTATGTGAGCCTCAGTGGTACATTCCCATTTAACGAAGACGAGGATATCAATGATCAGATTCAAAATGCAGCATTTATGTACCCACCAAATCCTTGGAAGGAAATTTCTAGTGAAGGTAAGGAAATTAATTTTCTCCATGAGAATGTTTGTGTATGTAGATAACACATTCAAATGCTTAAACCTCAAGGTTAATTTAGGAAGGAGCGTGAGAATTATTAATAGTTTGAGTTTAGTAGACTATGCCACAGTGGATGAATATGAGCTAAATTTGTGAAAGATAAATTGTGAAATATAATGCTTTAGATGATTTTCAGGGCAGAGGAGTCAGGAGATTCAGCAAGAAAAATGAATTTCATGCATGATGAGTGGGATGAGACACTTCCCAAAATTCCCAAAGGAAAGTTAATTCATGTGTGGGTATTTGCTGAATGCTGGCATATTTTATCTGAACTATAATCACAGAAACAGTTTAAAGTTGAATCTGGAATTTTAGTTTGTACATTAGGAAGTGTGGATTTAAATGTCAGGTCTGAACAACCTGAAAGTTTACAAGGCTGGTCTCTAGAGCTCTTCAGTGCCAGTGTTGGTTGTGTGTTGTTAACGTGTTTGGTTAATACATGGTTAACACACGGGTAGATATGGAAGGACATATAGAGAAGTATACAACAGTAGAAGTACCCACATCACTGTGGAACACAGGATTATGCTCAAGCCTTTTAGGCACATCTGAAAATCACTAAAATCAGTAGGGAAAAAGATTATCGAATAACACAGTAAAGCTTTTAGTGTTTCCATCAAAAGTAGGGGGGAACTTAACCCCATACCTATTTTGTAGCCTCATTTAACATAAGCAAAACTAAGCATAAAATTCAAGAGCTGGGTTAAATTTAAAGGAGTTCAGTGTAGGATACACTCACACATAAAAAATTAATTTCTACTGCAGCATGTGAATGATGATAGAGGTGATTAGTATTTAAACAATATAATTTTTGTTCTTCTTTGCCAGCCATTGATTTAATAAACAATTTGCTTCAAGTGAAGATGAGAAAACGTTTCAGTGTTGACAAATCCCTTAGTCACCCATGGTTACAGGTAAACCCATCTGCCTTTTCATTATGTTTACAATGGGTGAATAATTTTTTTGGCTGAAATTCTTCAAAGGCTTATGAAAACTGCAACTATCACATTCCGTTAACAAGCATTCATGAAGGCTTGAGTATTTCTGATTTTAGCTTTAGATTTGATGTGCTCCAGGATTCTGCCCATCGGTTAATGGCTTCTTTCCTCAAGGGAAATTTGTCTTTCTGTGTCTCCCACCTTTTCCTTTCTGTCTGACAGCAACATGGGTTTGCTGTTCTGGTTTCTGCCCTGAATGTGGGCAGTGATGAGTGCATGGAGTCCTGTGAAATCAGCACAAACATTGTTCAGTGCTGAAGTGGACACACAGCCTGGTGTGTGCCGTAACTTGTAGTTGGTTTAGAACAGGTTTGTTTGGAATGGAGTTTATCTGCTGCTTTGACAACCTTAGATACTAACCTACTGAATTTTGAACTGTTCTTTGTGGACAGTGTTGGGGTATTTTGTGGGAGGGTGCTTGGTTTTGGTTTTCTTTTTTTAACAGATCTTGTTGGTTATATCTTGTGGCTATTTACACTAAAAATAACGACAAACTGTGGAATTTATCTGTGGGAATGTAGTGTTGTTCTTTCTTAAAACGCCTTCCTTAAATCTCTTTTACTCCTTAGGATTATCAGACCTGGCTTGACCTCAGAGAATTTGAAACACGCATTGGAGAGCGTTACATCACCCATGAGAGCGACGATGCCCGCTGGAAAGAACACGCTTACGAGCACAACCTCGAGTACCCCCAGCACTTCATTATGGCTCCTAATCCAGATGACATGGAAGAAGACCCTTGATTTGTTCGTTGTGCTAAGTTGCAGCAAAGGAGGATACTCCACGCAGAAAATGAAAATAAGTTTTGGAACAGCCATCGCTCTTTCCAAATGCTGTACACAGTTTGGTGTATAAAGCCTGCAGAGGATCCTGCATTGCCATGGGAATAGACTGTTGTTTGACAAGCTTCTCTCCATCTCTGACTTTAACTAGGAGTAGTTACTGGACAGTGGGATAAGCCCTGTTGGGTAACATTTCCCTGAGCTGGGTGGTTACAGAGCCATTACCAAGGTGTAGTGTGCACAGATTGAATGGTTTGTGTTTTTCAAGGGTTTTGTTTTTTTCATAGCCTAGGCAGTAAGAGTTTTGTAATGGTTTTCTAATCCCTATTTACTAGGCCATAGAGGACTGTTTTCTGTTGCTTAGATACATCTCCCGTTCCTTAAACTGTGGATGGTGAAGAGACTCTGTAAAGAAATCAGAATACCTTGGCTAAAGCAAAACAGGGTGGTTTTGTTGAATACAGCTTCATAGATGAAGGAATAATTTGCTGCTGTTAAGACAGTTAAATATGTGTGTCTTGGCCCTAATTGAACTTTTTCCAGATACCAACAAAAAAAGAAAACCCTGTAACTTCTTACATTCCTCTTGAAATGCTGGCTGACAATCTAAGGAGATGACAATCAAAGCTGTGCTAGGCCTTTATTTTGTCTGTCAAAAACAGCAATAAGCCACAACCGTGCACTGCTGTGCAAGGCTGGCACATCATTGATGCACACCAAAGGCATTTTGCCATGAAACTACACAAGTAATGCACAGAGAGCACACAAGACTTGATGTAGCATATCCTTTCACTCTGGAATACCAGCTTCTAGCAGAAGGATGTGAAAAAATAGGGAAAAATACATGCAGCTTTCTTCTGTCATTTTGAGTAATAAGATTTAAATTTTTTTCTAATATTTTTCTAATTTTTTTAAAGTTCCCTGGACTTACATCAGGAGTAGTTTGTAGCCTGCTAGCTTGTATGTTAACTCGGCTCAAAATCTGGAAGTAACAGTGGATGCCACATCACCTGTTGCTTCTGCCAGGGCAGCTGGATTGTAGGAGAAAGGGTTTTGCCTTCCCACCTTAACCAGCAGTCCCTCCCATCCTCTTTGCTGTGCTCAGAACTGTTTGAGCTGAATGAAGAGTCCAAAAACAACTCCCAACTCAGTTCTTTTTGGTGCACATGCCTCAGTTAAGAATTCCTAACTGCTGATTGGACTTGTGGCACAATAGAGGGCAATCAGCAGTGTGTTCTTTGGAAATGATTCCCTTGGACAGTTCAAGTTCATGGTATTTCAAAGAAGTTTGAGGCCATGAATTCTAGATGCAAATGGAAGAGGGGTTTTTGGTCCTATTTTAAAAAACAAAAAGGGTAAAATCCTTTTTTGTGGGATAACAGTGTTGTGCTGCCTGGTGAGTGCTGGATGGCTCTATGCATCCCTGATGTGCCAAGCTGCTTAACTGCACCTTAGTTGGAAATATTTCTAAAATACTGATAAAGGCTTGAACTGCAAAGGCAGTGAGAAGCTTTGGCATCTCCCCTCTCTCCTACAAAGATTTTCTTTTTTGTTTGTGTGTAGATAAGTATCTTTTTCTACTGTTGTTATTCAGGTATGGAAACAGGTGAGCAGATTTTTAAGTTGTCAGATGTAATGAAAATGTTACGTGGTTGGTTCAGAGCTGGCAGTAGCTGCTTGCAGTAGCAGTGACCTGGCCATGGAGTCAGTGGCAGTTGCAGAAGGATGTGCCCATAGGTAGGTTTGGGTCCCTAACCCACCTTTCCTTTTCCCATTGCCCTTTATCCATCTGCCACTGCATTTTGTAGGTGTCCGTGTTGGCAAAGGCTGAGCTCTGGCTTCTTAACCCTGTTAAGGGAGGGTTTCAGGACTGATTCTTCAGGGAGGCCCTGCTTTTCCTCTCTGGAACCAGAGCAAGCACCTCTGACATTGGTAGTTTGGTATTTGCCCACTCTTGGCAAGGGAAGCAGTGCTGTTTTTCAACTTCCACTGCTCAAGTGATCAAATTTCAGTTAAGTCATTGCTGTATTCCATCCTAACTGTACTAATGTAGATACAGTTTGGTTTTAAACTTCAGATTTTTTACTTGAGCTGTTACTTCAGGTCTACCTGTGGTTTTTTTGTTTGTGTTGTTTTAAGGGAGGAAATAAAGCAGCTCAGTCACTTGAAAAAGCACAACAGAGGAAGGAGGGGACAATAATGAAGTAGAAGGCCTGGCTTTTGTCTCTCCCCATGAAGTCTGCTCTGCTTCAAAATATTATATGAGCTATTTATTCTTCAAGTTGTATTAAAATAAAAATAATGCTGCTGGCCTCTGGTGGAGATTGCCTGATCATATATGCAGACTTATGGGGCCTGACAATGGAAGCCACAAGCAGCTTGTAGTCAAGAAACCAAAAAAATCAGACTTATATTATGAGTAAACTTCCTAGAGTAGTAAAAATAGCTGAGTTTTTTATTCCCTTTTTTTCTACCTTTACTGCAGACTTTGACAGCAGTAGGTTACAGTGTTTAATACCCCTACCCCTAGATGAATTAAGTTGCGTTCATTCAAGCAATAATGCTATGGTGATGCTAGAAAAAAGCTCATGTAAAATTTATAGCCTCAGAATGACACTGTCAAGTACTTTTATATTTTTATACATCCCATTGTTTGTAAATATCCTCTGATAAGCTTGAAAATAAAATTTATTTCCCTATCAGACTCGTTCTTTTTATTTACATGATTTGTCTCTCCTGTCAAATCTTAGGATTAAATGGTTCTATACTTTGTGGATTTGTCATTAGGTATGTCCTGCTGTGGAAATTCTGCTGGCAGGAACCCCTTTTACGTGCATCCTGTCACTATTCTCTTTACAAAAATATCTTCAAAGATGTCATGGCATCTTGATTTTATTCAGGTACAACAGCTTGAATACATTTAAAGACTCCTTAGTGCATTTGTTTGTTACTGACAAGTTTTGATTCCACTAGTAAATATTTCACTCCGTTCTATCGTAAGACCCACAAACCACTGTTCATTCTCTGCTCTGTGTGTGTGTGTTTCTGTATGTGCAGTATTTTATTTCCACTCATACTGTTTTGGCACCAGACTTACTCTGAAACAGCCATCACACATTTTGTGATAGTATTTGAAATTACTTTAGTAACAGTTCATTAAATCCAGCAACAGGTGGTAGAGGGGACTTTGATTCTGGCTTATCTTTTTTGTCAGGATGTAAAAGTCTGTGATGAGGCAGCAGGGCAAAAAAGTTAAAACAGTCCCCCATCTTCTCAGGATTCATCAGCATATCGTAGCTGCGAAGTAACTGCTCATGAGTTGCGGTGTCACGTGAATTCTGCAACAGCACCTGGAAAAATAAAGAATGCAGGTTGCAGCCCTTCCTGCTTTCTTAGAAATTCCTGCATACCTGCGATTCCTTCTTGCATCCTTTTTGCTTGATCTAACAGTGCTGTGATAGTTGGTAGAACTGGTGGTATCACTGGTGGTGGTCCACAGCCCATACATTGATACAAGTTTTGCATTAAATGCTCCTAAATATAATATGGTCAGTTCACTTTCAGGGATCTGGACTAACTTATATCTAGCATAAGCAACTTTCTGATCTCACACCTACATGTTATTTTGAACTTCATTTTAAAATCAAAGATTTTTACAAAAGGTCTCGTGGTGCTCAGCAGTATTGTCTGTGGATCGGAAGAGCTCCTGTACCTGTGAACACTCTCGTACCTGCAATCGGAGGTCAATGCCCATGTTCTTCAAAAACTCCCGCTGTTTTATGGGCCCCAACGTAGCTGTTCTTCCCTGCACCATCTTTCGAAGGTAGCTGAAATCAACATCTGCTGTCAGGTCTGCCGTGCCTGGATCACTCAGCACATCGTGAAGTTTGTGATTCCGGAAGCCCTGAAAATGAAATTGGAAGGCTACATTCAGCTGTAGTCCAGCCATCATAGCTGGGGCCAGCAGAAACTACGTTGTGTGTTAGAGGGGTGAGAATAGCAAATTATACATGGAAAATCTGAGAAAAATGTAGCAAGAGCTCAGATTATCCTTTCCATCTGACAGAAACCCTTCTGGGTACTCATTAAATAGGAATTACTCAGTTTTATGCAGTTTTTTGCTATTATGTCCACCTACGAACTTTATCTTACAAGAACCTAAGGATCAAAGATAAGAGAGTCTTTTGGCTTACGGCTACAGGCCAAATGCCTTACCCGGAAAGTGTCAGTTTTGGTTCCATCGTGGCCATAATCCGCAACAAGGGCTGCCCCACCATCCTTTTCTATCCGCGAGGCAAGCCTCTGAACAATGACACCAGCCTCAGGACACACTTCCACGTGGTCTCTTGTTTCTTCTGGCTAGTGCAGAGTTCAAAGACCAGAACACCTGTATTAGCAGACAAGCACAGGGCAAGTGTCCCTCACATCTGATGTCTTGGGGCTGTTGCTGTGCTCGGACACACAGGTACAGGAGCTGCACTCTCAGCTACCTATACTAGCTTGAGTTAGTGTTTGCTATCAGTCATTCTCATTCTCAGCTGGATTTCAGTCATCTCTTCAATAACCTGTAGTCAAATGAAATTTTTTCTACCAAGAATACCTGCATCAGATGAAACTTCCTTACTGTGGTACTAAAAGGACAAAAATAGTGCTTCAGCTGTGGACACCCTTCAGAGGGGCGTTCCTGTGTGGGACTTTGTAGCTGGGTTTAATCTCCAGTACTTAATTTGTACTTCTGAGTATCCAGTGAACTTCAGGAAGAAGTTCATAGCCACTCTTGAGATGGTGATGCCACACACAGAGTGCACAACTCTGCCTGTCACTTGCTGTCTCAGTTTGCTCTCTGAGACATTCTGTGTGTTCAAGCTCCTATTCTGCCAAGTTTGATATAGGCAGCAATTTCTGTGCTGTAGTTTCACAGCGTATGAAGTTAAATGCTTGTGGAAACTTTAAGCTCTGTTCATTTACAGACTGAGAGCCCTCCTCTTGCTGTCAGAGTAACTGAGAAGCACTGAATGTACTTGAAAGAGTCAGTAAAGGTGTAAGGATGAGCTCTGGCAGGCAAAACCTCACCTGAATGAAATTTTGTGTCGCAGGGGTCCTGGATGGTGACAGAACAAACCGCAGCTGGTCAGGAACTTCTGGATCGGTATCAACCAGCACCTCACGCCAGCCCTTCTCCGTTCGCTGTTTAATGAGCCCAAAGTTTTACACTCCAGCAGGTACCGCAGTATCTTGTTTGTTTGATTGAACTAATGTGTCAAGTCTTTTCACAAATGTTTTAAGAACACAGTACATTATTAACAACTATTACTCATGCCTATTTAATTCCAGTAACTGCCTTAGAAAAAGCCTATGGTGGAGTTTCATTTGCAGAGCCAACAAATATAGGTTTCATTATACTTAAAAGGAATGAGTGATGCTCTGAAGAAAGATGCTGCCTCTTCTATTGACAGTACAACATTTAACTTACCAAAATAAAAAATTTCATTCTACTGGTGATTTTCATAAACTAATTAGCTTCTTCTGAATCATAACTAGCTTCTATTTTGCTACTCTCATGACTATTCAAATGAAAGCCCTTCAGTCTTTTGTTAGTAGTGTTACAGAAAATCATGTGGAAATTAAAAGCTGCATTAATGTAGCATAAGAAATTTTAAAAACCCCAAAACCTTGAGAGTTAACTCAGCAGAAGAGAAATTCTTAGTTTTCTTCGAGTTTTTCCTTTCATGAAAAATTACTAATTTTACACTTGTCTGAATTCAGTTAGAATTATTTCATCACCAGAGACAGGGCATGTGTCTAGTTTGACACCTTAATTCTGTTCTTCCTCAAAGAGAAAAAGTGTTTAAGCAGATGATCACAAATACAGTAATAATCTTGCTATACCTGAAACTTATGTATTGGCAGGGCATCAAAGAACTCATGTGCTAGGTAAAAGCTGTAACCTGTGGGAAGGTAAAAAAAGGAATGCATTAAATTATTAATGCTTCCAGCTTAAAATATTTTTATGGTTTTTAATGAATTAAGCTAGTTAATGTGGTTGTGAAAAAATTGTAATTACTTCCAGCTTGCACACCTCAAAGACAGCATTTCTACAGCTAGCTCTAGCTTCCAGTCCATGAATTTTAGATCACTCTCTCATGAATGGAGATTCATGCAAAGCTAGTGAAGGTTTTTTTTTTTTTTCATCTAAAGAAAAAGTCAGAATATAGGAAATTGGGTAGCTATCCCCAAATGAAGGTAGGCAGAACAGGTAGCAGTGATGAAAATGAGCCAAGATCCTGCCTCAGACTCATACAAGTAAGAACAAGTATGTATATAACTAATTTTCTGTCCAGTGTGGAAGCTGGCAGAGATGCCCTCTGCTATCAAAACCTGTCAGTGAAGGAAGAGCACCATCCCTTTATGGAGGCATTCAAGCTCTTTACCTGGTGGCACATCTTGAATGTCTCTGTACCAAAAAATGGGAATTCCAGTCTTGCTAATGCCTTTCATGTAAGCAGACTTGTCCTCGGGGCTTGGCTGCACCTTTCCTCCTGTCAGCATCACTGCCTGGATCTCGCTGAGCTTGGGGCTCACTTCTACCAGATGAACAGAGACATCACATTTACTAAGAATAGAGGCGAGCTGCTTGAAGACCTATAAAGGCAGATGAATTCTATTAGGCACAGTCTTGTGCTGTGTACATTAAAGGTTTCAGTATTAACCTTTCTTCTCACTATTTACAGTCAAGATAAAAGATTTAGTTGGCTTTCACTAACAAAACAATCTCAGTGAGAGAGACTGCATTTTGCTCTTTCTGTAGGAAGTGGGAGTTTCTTCATAAATCTTAATAAAAGCTGCTACACTTCTAGTAAATTTGGCAAAACCCAGCATACATTTCATGGCTGTAAGGGCAACAACATGAAATGCTAATTTGGAAGAGCAGTAGCAGCTCCTTTAAGACCTGCACAAGGTCTAGCATTAGGAGAGAAATGGTTCAGTTTTCTCTGCCACCTTAAACAAGTTTGATACCCCACATGTCACATAATATGTTTATTAACATATGTAAACAGTGTAAAAGTTCTTATGTGGTGCTAAATCCCATTAGCAATCTGTTTATGAATCAGCAGCATTTTAATTAAGACAGCCATGCAAGCATTACTGAACACAAAGGGTTAACTCAAAAGAAATAAGCCCCTGAAATCCCCAAAGGAATTAACACAATTCCAGTCCTGTGTTATTGTCTTCCCCCTTTCTGTTGCTTGCACTAAGGTTTCTATCCCAGTTACACATAGAAACACCTTCCTAGGTGATTTTCAGCTTGGATAACACTTTCCTACACAGAAATAATTTATAATGGAATATTCCAGCCCTCCTCTTCTATCCAGTGGTGTTTGGAAGGTCACAGGCATGTCTGCACAGTGTGCACATGCTGGCTCCTGTTCCGCTTCCACCTGAGAGTCCTGGTCCCAGAAACTAATCTTTTCTAATCAGAGTCTGAGCTGCGAAACTGACTGAAGTGATCCGGTTACAGGGAAGGGTCAACCCTGACAGCCAAACACCATCCCTTCAGCCTCCACTGTAGCTATGGAAGAAAGCCAGAAACGAATATGAAGAGTTTTCACCTACCCGCAATATATCCTCAGTAAGGGTGCCCCTCCCTGGGCCCAGCTCCACCAGCTGGAAGGTGTTTGGTTTGCCCATGGCCATCCACTCGCTAATGTACCATATTCCTATTAGCTGTCAGTGAGAAACAATGCAGAGGGTTACAGTAATAACTTCAGCGCTTGGGGAAAATCATACCTGCCTTTTGTCTGATAATAACTAAGATAACACGGCAACACTCTGTATCCATATTTTAAAGCTAAGAAGAATTATGATACATAACTTCACACTCTTCTCCTTGAGTATTAAAATTGGCTACTGATTGCTGTCATCCAGCAGAAGCAACTCTCCGTCAGTGAATGCGGACTCAGTTCTGGCTGGAGCAAGAACGTAAGGCTCACATGCAGGTCACTGTCCAGGTGCCTCCAGACAACTGTTCTTCCTGACAACGCATTTACTAAAGCGTTATTGAGAACAGGATTTAGCCATTCTTCACTACTGGAAATGATACACAAACCAGAGTGAACCAGACCAAATTCTGGATGTTATTTTTGAGGGGGAAACCACCATAACTCTTTATTTATAAGCAAGTTCTGTATGAAAGTAAAGTGTTACTAAGCACAGATGGTGTTTCAGACTATACACATGGAAGGACTTTCAGAAAAACAAAACACCCCTTCCTCTCTCAAACCACATTTTTCTCTTGGGAAATAACCTGAACTTTATCATTGCTACTAAAGTATTTTGACATTGGTAAAGTATCTGAACACTGGCTTGGAAATCAGTTGGGATGGAAATTGGAAGGGACCATATTGGGCCATCTGAACCAACCTCCCTGTTCAAGCAGGGTCATCCCAGAGCACATGGCACAGGATTGTGTCCAGATGGTTCCTGAATGTCTCCAGTGAGGGAAACCCCACAACCTCTCTGGGCAATCTGAGTGCCAGTGCACAGTACAGAAGTTCTCCCTCATGTTCAGGTGGAACTTCCTGTGGGGAAGTTTCTGCCCATTGCCTCCTGTCCTATTGCTTGGCACCACTGAGCAGAGCCTGGAAACATCCTCTTGGCACCTCCCTTCAGATACTCACAGACATTGATGAGGTCCCCTCTCAGTGTCTCTCTTCGAGGCTGAACAGGCCCAGCTCCCTCTGCCTTTCCCCATAAGAGATGCTCCAGTACCTTAATCATATTTGTTACTCTCCACTGGACCTGCTCCAGGAGCTCCATATCTCTCTTGCCCTGAGGAGCCCATTAGGAGAGAAATGGTGGACACAGCACTCCGGATGTGCCTCACCAGAGGGGCAGGATCACCCCTGCTGGCAATGCTCTTCCTAATGCACCCCAGGATTTCCTTGGCCTTCTTGTCCTCAAGGACACACTGCTGGCTCATGGACAGCTTGTTGTCCACCAGGATCCAAGCCAGCCCCGCGTGGTTAAAGTGAAAAAAAAAATACTTAAGACACGGGAAACTTCGTTACCTCTCCGAAGACCTGACTTATTTCAGGCGAGGTGATGAAGTCCCCGTTCTCGCCGACGCCGCCGCGGCGCGTGTAGTAACCCTGCGAGGGGGGAGCGGGCACAGGGGCCGGGGGCGCGGTGAGCGGCGGGG
>VYZT01059548.1:0-26403 GCA_013400735.1 Pomatostomus ruficeps | reverse complement strand
CGTGGGCGGCGGCGGCGGCGGGACGGGGGAGCCGCCGGCGGCCCGCCAGAAGCGCGCGGCGCAAGAGCAGCAGGACCATGGCGGCGGCTCCCGCTTCTCGCTCCTCCTCCTCCCTCTCCTCGGTTTTCCTTCTCCTCCTCCGCCTCTCAGTCCGGTCCCAGCAGCCTCTGAGGCCGGGCACAGGCCGGACGCGCGTCACCCGGATGCGCTGGAGCCCTTCCGGCGGGCGGCGATGGCGGCGGCGATCTGGGACCTTTGCGGGAGGGACCGCAGGAAGGCGGGCGGCGACAGCGGCGAGGAGGAGGGCGACGACGACGGCGATGAAGGAGAAGGTGGAGATGCGGAAGGGTTCACGCTGGACGAGGTGCTGCGCCTCGGCGGCACCAAGGTAAGGGAGCGGGGGGAGGGGGCGGGAGCACGTGGCGACCGGGAGCCCCCATCCCGGGACGGCCCCTTGCGGGGCGCGAGGTGTGCGGGGTCCCACGCAGATGTTGGGAACATCTGCACAGGTTGGCAGAGAACTTGTGGATGCCCCGACCCTAGAGGTGCCCAAGGCCAGGCTGCATGGGGCTCTGAGGAACCTGCTACAGGGGAAGGTGTCCCTGCCCATGGCTCGGGAGTTGGAACTAGATGGTCTTTAAGGTCCCTCCGAACCCGAAGCATTCTGGGATTCTCTGGGGAACCCTTGGGAGTCTGGGCGGGTCTTGCACCAGGTCTGCCCATGACAGCTGTGCCCTGCCTCCGCAGCAAGATTACCTCATGCTGTGTGCCGTGGACGAGGAGGGCGAGATGGTGGACGGCGGCAAGAAGGACACGATCGATGACCTGAGGGAAGGGGAGCTGGAAGCGTTCGTCAGCTCCCTGGGGCTCAACAAGTATGCAAAAAGCTGCCTGGTGGTGGAGGGGGATGAGGAGGATGGTGACAGCAAGGAGAAAGAGAAGCCTCCAAAGAAAAAGAAAAGTAAGAAGGAAACAAATTCTCCTTCACTAGAGGGGAAAAAAGGAAAGGAAAAGGCAAGTGGTGTAAAAGACAGCAAAAAGAAGCAGGCTGGCAGTGATCAGGGCCAACAGCTTTCAGCAAAGAAAGAAAGGCTGGAAGAAGATTTTGAATTTCATGCTAGGCAAGCAATAATGATCAAACCGGGGGGCAAGTGGTATGATCTGGAATACACCAACGAATTCTCTCCAGAGCCACAGAATCAGACACTTTTGTCCAAGTATAAGGCCCTGGCCCAAAAGCTGTATGAACATGAGATAGACCTGTTTAAGAATAAGACAGACTATCAGAAGGGGGCCTCTTCGGCATGGATCAAAACTGTTGTGTCCTCGGGTACCTTGGCTGACAGGATGGCAGCAATGACCCTTCTCATCCAGGACAGTGCTGTCCACAGTCTCCAGTTTGTTGAGAACTTGATAAACCTCATAAAGAAAAAAGGCAGCAAGCAGCAGAGCCTTATGGCTTTAGATACTTTCAAGGAGCTCCTCATTACAGATATCTTACCAGACAATCGAAAACTCTGGTCTTTCTCGCAGCGACCGCTTAACAACATCGTGCAGATGTCGAGTGGCAACAAGGATTCGAGAGACAGGCGGTTGATACTTTGGTACTTTGAGCATCACCTGAAGCTGCAGATAGCAGAGTTTGTGCAAGCATTGGAAACGCTGAGCCACGATTGTCTGACAACCACGAAATGCCGAGTGCTGGCAGTTTCCCATGAGCTTCTCTGTAACAAGCCTGAGCAGGAGAAAGCTCTGCTGGTTCTGCTAGTGAATAAACTGGGTGACCCTCAGAACAAGATCGCCACCAAAGCCTCCTATCTTTTAGAGACATTGCTTCACAAGCATCCAAATATGAAGGGAGTAGTGTGCAGTGAGGTGGAGAGGCTTTTGTACCGCTCAAACATCAATGTGAAAACTCAATATTATGCCATCTGCTTCCTAAATCAGATAGTCCTCAGCCATGAAGAAAGTGCATTGGCTAACAAGCTGATAACTTTGTACTTCTGCTTTTTCCGGAACTGTATTAAGAAAAAAGATGTTGAATCCAAAATGCTCAGTGCTCTTCTTTGTGGGGTAAACAGAGCTTACCCTTACGCCGAGACTGGTGATGAGAAGGTGAAAGAGCAAATGAACACCTTGTTCAAAGTTCTGCATCTTGTGAACTTCAATACTAGTGTCCAGGCCCTGATGTTGCTGTTCCAAGTGATGGACTCTCAGCAGACTGTTTCGGATAGGTACTATGCAGCGCTGTACAAGTAAGTGGCAGGTTTGCATTTTTATGTAAATTTCATTTTAAAAGGTAGTCACCATTAATTTAACATTGTAGAAACACTTATTTTGCTTTTAAGATCTTGTTAGGTTTTTGTCTCATTGGCTAAAATTTCTGATGTTTTGTATGAGCTGGAAGAAAATGCACGTGATTTCATTGATTTAACATGAGGATAAAAACAAAAGATAGTGATAGACAATACAGCATGCATTTTGCCACTCTTCTGGTGGCTTGCTTTAATTCCAGTTGTTATTTGAAAGTAATTGATAACTGTTTCTTCTGAAATCACTTTTATAGGCACTAGCCGGTAACGTAATTAGGCCTGTAAATTAGGTCTGTAAATAGCCTAAAATCTTGTTTCCTTTTTTTTTTTCCTTTTTTTGAGGAGGAGGAATATTATCTTAAATTTTTTTGATGATTTAATTTGTGTAGCTGGAAAGCTTTGTGTTATAAAAATACTGCTTTTTTTCTTGCCCCAGCTGATTGTTTAGACTCTCTATGGGATACTTACAGGCTTCTGTTTAGTTGAACAAGGGGAAGTTACTGATTTTTTAAAAAAGGCAATTCAGGTTCCCTGAGAATGTGCAATGTATTTAAGGGCCTTACTGTGCCTGGCAGCCTGGAAAAAATGAGAGTAGAAAATGAACTTGCCAGTACAAATGTGCGATCTGACTGTGAAGTGTGCTGATTTCTAACCATTTTCTTTCTGTTTTTTTTTTAAACATATGAACAAATCAAATTTCTTAACATTTTTTGAAAATGTTTTCAGTTGAACTCAGTTTCTTTTTATTTTCTTACAATATTTTTTTTACTGAGGCACCTGTTTTTTAAAAAAATCTTCAATGGCTCATATATATCCAGAAATACTACACAGGTCTTGACAGTTCAGGATTGATCATAGTGGTTTTGCATACTGGGGAGCAAACTGTCACTAGTGTTTTAGATGGCATTCTGAAAAATGTAAATAATTGTTGTTAACAGCAGTTGTTCTTCAGTGTGCATTATGACAATCAGCGATATTTTCTCCTGTGTGTCCTACAGGAAGCTTCTAGATCCTGCTTTAGCTACATGCTCAAAGCCATCCATGTTTCTAAATCTTGTCTATAAGTCTCTGAAGGCAGATGTAGTGTTACGGCGTGTGAAGGCCTTTGTGAAGAGGCTACTTCAAGTCACCTGTGGACAAATGCCACCCTTCATTTGTGGAACCCTGTACCTCCTGTCTGAGCTTCTGAAAGTCAAACCAGAGTTAAGGGTCCAGTTACAGGATCATGTGGTACAAGATGATTTCTTTACCTCATTGCTTTTTCAATAAGAGCTGTTTTAGTAACCATTTGCTAAGATGTTTCTTGAGGTGGGAAGGGACCATTATATTTGTGTGCTCTAAGCAGTAAAGTTCAATTTTAAGTGCTGTATCAAGGACAAAAATCTGTATTTCTTAAACATTGACCATCATTTGTTTAGATTTTTGTAAGTAGCTCAAGAACTTTATATGCATTTTTCTAAAAAATCAGAGTAAATCTGGAAAGGAAAAGCTATTCGCTAAGGTTTTTTGTTTTTTAGGAGTCAGATGATGAAGAGTGCTTTAAGGATCAAGAAGAGGCTGAAGAGGATGAGGAAAAATTTGTGGATGCAGACAAAGAAGTAGAAGATGAAAAGAGCAGTACAATGGAAAGTTCTGCTAAAATGAACAATTCAAATTCAACAGCCTCGTGGGTGCATCATCTGAATATGGGAGGTAAATCAGCAAGAAAATACTTTGTTTAACAGCTAACATTCCATAACAGTGACATGTTGGTCAAGAGTAGCTGTAAGATTAAGTGACTAAAATATTGTTTTAGTTTCTAAATTGAAGTTTGGTTGAAAGCAGCCAGTCAGAGCAATTTATCAGTTACCTCAGCAGTGATGTAAAGACTCTATGATTAGTGTATTTCTCTTCATGCAGTTTGTTATAGACAGGTTATTTGTGCCTTAGCAGTGAACAGGCTTGGAATTCTTTGCTTCCACGTTCAGACACGTTCCAAGCAGTGTAGCCAGGGTTAGGATGTGTAGCTGCTCTCTTGTGAAGCCTGCCAGAACAGTTTGTCCAGCTTTGAACCTGTGCCCAGCCTCACTCCTCCCTGAAGGCCTTCTGGAACAAGCCAGGGTTTTTCAGGGCCTGCCTTGGAAGCAGGTGGGAGCTCAGCCTGTGTACCTGGTCATACACTGGTGACTGGCAGCTGAGTACAGCCTGTTTCTGCTGCCAGATGAACCCCTGCCCTGTCCAGCTGGGAGCGATGGGCAGCATTACTGGCATGGGCAAATGAGAATAATACTCTTTGTAAAGTTGCCTGGGAAAATTTAAGTTGTTTTGCTCCCCTCCACCCCTCAGGCAGGAAGAGTGGAGCTTCCTATGATCCTATGCACCGAAGTCCTTTATACTGTGGTGCTGAAAGTACAAGCCTTTGGGAACTGAAGAAGGTAGGAAGTACACGTTGCTGTTCCTGTGTTTCTTGGTGTGGCCCTTGTGTGAAGGGAGGAAAATTAACTTGGTTATTCTTGGAGTAGCTACCTGAGTAACAACGGAAAGGTTAAAACTGACATTGTTCAGCTGTTTATGTTCCAAAATTGACATTCTTGAGTAGGGAATAGGAATTTTTAAAGTGGAGATTTGGAAAATAATAATATTTTTTGACTATTGGATTTTAGCTTTGCTCACTAAAGCTGTTTAGTGTTGACTTAAAATTGTAAGTGAAAATGTATTTAATACAAATAAAAGATTAGAACTTGAAGTTCTTCAGTTGTTAAAGTGCAGAGCACATCAGCCTTGCACTACTTATGTGTATGTCTATTATTTGGTGAGTCATGGAGTGGTCTTAAATTTTTTAATTAGAAATAAATAAATGACTCATGTTTTTCAGCTTTCTGAACATTTTCATCCATCTGTGGCCCTGTTTGCAAAAATAATTCTAGAAGTAAGTGCTTTTAGTGGTTTGTTGCTTTGGAGTTTCGTATTTTATTTTAGCTTTCTTCTGCCATTTGAAAAGATACCTTATAAAGTCTCCTTGCACTTTGTTGGTAACTAGCAGCTCTGCAGATTTCTTATCATACACTCAAATGCCAAGGTTCTCATGGAATTACAGTGTTATATGTAAAGGAGACAGCTCACAAAAGTTTTAGCTTTGCAGAAATGTAGGTATTATATGATTCTTAAAGTTTTATTAGAGGTTTTTTGTATCTTTTTATTTAACTTTTTAAAAAAATATGGGGAACCCTACTACAGGAACAAATTCTTTTTAAAATACCATGTCAAAACTGCTCAAACCTACACAAATACGTATTTAAAATACTCATTTTTCACTTGCATATATTATATTGAAATGATGATGAGTATTAACTGTTGTTAGCACAGTACATTGCAAGGTAGTTTATCACTGGAACGAAGTGGAGGAGGTGTGTTTTAGTTAAGAAAATACTGAAATAGCAAAAAGAAGAACCTGGTCAGGATTATGTAGTGTGGTATCCCCAAGTCTTTATCTTTTTTAAAGTATGTTTTAATGTTGTTCTTGAACCGACTGAGTCCTCTGTGTTTAGATGGTGTCTTTCTAAAATGAAGACCTTAATGGTTTTTGGCTTTTTCCTTCTCTCAGGGAAATCACATTCAGTACTCTGGTGACCCTTTGCAGGATTTCACATTAATGAGATTCTTGGATCGCTTTGTGTACAGAAATCCTAAACTCAGTAAAGGCAAAGGTAGGCACTTCTCTGTACCATGTGATCTTGATTATAGGTGCTGTCTGAATTCTCATTCTCTCAGGATGGCCTTGTCAAGAACTTGGGGTGCATGTGGTGGAACAGAGGAGTGGGATCAGTCTTCAGGGCTGCAAGAGAGAGTTCTGCAACCTGGAAACAGCTGACAGTCACACCCTGCTGCCCTCACACCTGCAGTGCAGAGCTGCTGACTTTTCAGGAATCAGCAAGGGATAGGGAGATGTAAAGACTACAGAATGGTTGGGGCTGGAAGGGACCTTTGGAAGTCATGGGCTCAAGCAGAGACACCTAGAGCAGACCATTCAGATGACTTTGGAATGCCTCCAAGAGTGGAGACTCCACTGCCTCTCTGTGCAGCCTGTGCCAGCGCACAGATGCCCTCACAGTGAAAAGGTGTTTCCAGATGTTCAGAAGGCATCTTCTTCATCAGCTTAGTGACCCATGAACTGATTCTCTCCAGTATGCCCATGTCTCTCTGCTGCTGGGTAGCCCAGACCTGGGCTCAGGGCTCCAAGTGTGGTCTAATGAGTGCCAGGAATTCCATCAGCCTTCTTTGGTGCAGGGGCAGAGTGCTGGCTCACAGTGAACTGGGTGTCCACCAGGACTACCAGGGTGTTTTTAGCCAAGCTGCTTTCCAGCTGGGCAGCCCCCAGTGTATCCTGGTACCTGGGATTGTTCCTTCTTTAGTGCAGGACTTTGCACTTCCCCTAGTTAAACTGCAGGAGGTTTCTGTCAGCCCTTTTCTCCAGCCTCTTCAGGTCATTATGGATGGCAGCACAACCCAGCACAACTGTCAGCCACTCCTAACAGTTCTGTATCAGTAGTCATAAAATAAAAATTCCTTTATGATTTATATTCTGATACAGAAAACACCAGCAGTGTGGTAATGCAGCCGAAGAAGAAGCAGTTTATGAAAGATATGCAGAATCTTCCAGGTAAGTTAGACCCTTCAGTCAGTTAAGATTATGAAGACTAAAAAATTGTTGGTTGGTTGATGTAGATGTGTTATCTGCACTATATATGCTGTTTGCTTAGCAACAAAAGAAAGTGCCACCCATCAGGAGTGCAGTGGTGGTGCCTGATGTTCAGGATCAGACCTCATCTTCTTGTAAGGATGTATGGAATCTCCACAGATGGAATTTTGGATCCATTGAATCATTTTAAGAAAAAAATTACATAGAGAAAGTAATTTATTCTATAGCCATTTTTATTCTGTTTATTATGATTGAAAAATAGCTTAAAATACCAGAAAAATGGATCTATGTAATTCTTTAAATCGCATTAAGCTCTTTCATTAAATAATATGGATTACCACATATGATATGGATTACAATGTCACAGCTGCAGCTGTTGGTAGGATGAATGTAAGGTATCTTTGGCACTGTTACTTGGCTAAGAGTCTTCCTGCCTCCAGAAATAAGCTGCTTTTTGTCCAGTCCCACAGTTTCCAACAATCAAGAGCAGGATTTGGTGTAAGAGCCAGCAGTTAAAAAAACAGGGTGAACTATGAGTAAAACATGCTGCTTGAGAAGAGGTACCATCTTCTGTGGCAGAGTCTGTAGCATTCCCAGGAATGTGTTTTTCCACACCAGCTTTAGGTCTGTCGTGTTGCACAGAGGTTTTAGTTACGCAGATCAGCACATACTGATGTACTTTTATGGCTGGTTTTATGGCTGGTGAAGCTTAAAATAGGAATTTTAGCCTATACACTTCGTCACATTCTTTAGTTTATTCTGAGTTGAACAAGTAGACTGAGGATTTAGGACAGAATTTGGGGATTTTAGGTGTTTTACAAATGAAACATGATACAAAAATACAGATATATTAATATAGTTACAAAAATCTGCAGTTGTTGCATGTAGCTGATCTCTGCTGAGGTGTAGGGGGCTGAGATTGCAAATCCTCTGGTACCTTCTGCTGTACATTTGAAGAGTCCTTCTGTGAGTGCTGATCTGGTTTCAGAAACTTGGACCCATTGTCACTTAGAAATTATTATAATCTGTGCCCACTGAGATAATCTGTAGCCCTTTTGCCTTTGATTTACTTCTGAGAAGGAGAGAGGGGGAATGTGAGAGGGCAAAAAACTCCTCCACAGGGAATCTGATCATTACCTTAGTTGATCTGCTGTTGCAGTGTCATATTTTGCCTTAGTTCCTCAGAAATGGAGGCAGATTGAGGCTTGATCCCTTCCTCAATGTGTTCATCTGGCGCATGGTCCTGCCCTGCAGCTCCTGACAAGCATCTCTATTGCCAAGGAATGCTGGACAGAAGTAATTACAGTGTTTTAGCGCATGACAGCAAATTCATCTTACTCCCTGCTTTTTTCCACCTTATTGTTTTAAGTGTATTCCTGCTGTAGGTGATTGCAACCCCGTGCCTTGCTGATCCATAGCTGAGAACCTGGTTAGGGCTGTGCCACTTGAGTGTTTCCATAGGGCCTTTTCCTTACTTCACACTGGAGCACAGTGTATACGCTGTGTTAGTTTGAAGAGGTTTTCAGATAAGCTCACCATTATTGAATGGACGACACTGTGTGTCTGCTTCTGTCTGTGTGTGCTGCTTAACCTCTGAAAAGAACAACAACCATTTCAACTTGAGGTAAATTCAGTTCTTTTTTTGGTTTTGTAGTCAACAGTAAGGAATTCCGGACCAAAGATGAAAGCAAAATCCCAGTGGATGAAGTGTTCTTTCACAGGTAATGGAATACCTGTGAATGTTCATTTTAAGTCTTGTTTTTTTAATGCAACGCCATTAAAACCCATTTCATTTTGTAAGTATTTGCAAATTATGATTAATTTGAGTGACATAAGATGATAGTGCTTTTCTTGGACATAATTTTAACATTTATCCAAATTGCTTAGGAAAGAATATCAACTATGAACAAAGGCAATTGGGGCTTATAAATTAAGTCCAAAATTAAGTAAGTTGACATTATAATAAAGACGCCTTAAGTAATGTGTAATAGTGAATATTTTATGGGTTATAATTCCTGTGCATTAGAGGTATATATAATGAAAACTTGAATATAGCTTGTGTATGTTATTAGCATCAAAGCCTATTAGAATGGCGCAAAGCAAAAAAAGGAGGAGCTATTTTTCAGAGTACTTAGTTTTTTATTATTCATAGTTCTTTCTGTTTCTTTGAATTCCCTTTCAGATTATGATATAAAAATGCAGTTGTAGTACTAAAATTGAAGTTATATGCATTGGCAAAGATTTGTTTTTATTAGATCAAAATACTGGTTACCAGTGTCTCCATAGGAAATTAGTCTTTGAATTGACTTCATTTATTTTAAATTAATTGGTACTATAATATTGAGGAGTACAATACTAATAAATAAAACAGTGGTGTTAGTTTTGTACTCTTCTGTATATGGTCAAAACTGCCTTCTGTGTTTGGTTCTTTAACATGAAATGAAGGTGAAAATGGCTGACAGAAGATAAAACTAAGACCCAAAAGAAGAGGGCTGTGGGAGAAAATTTAATAAAACTTGATGGGTGAATGTCTTCTTTATTTTTTTCCCAATTCAAGTTGAACTTGATCCTTTCTTCCTTCTCAGTCTAAGGCAGATTTTTACATCTTTCTTGTGCCCTTTTATAAACTCATTATGTTAAAAATAACTTCTGGCACCTTTGGCCAGTGAAATTTCATTGTTTTAAACATTACGGTAGTGACTGACTCTTTGAAAAAAAAAGGAAACACAAATCTCTTGATTTTAGATGTGTTTGAAACCATCACTTACAGTTTTCAACTGGCAACATACATGGAAGACAATTTGCATTGGTTTTTTTTAATTAAAATAGTTGTTATAGAGATCATCACCCGTCATTTTGTTTCTGAGAGCAATATATTATTTCAGATTTTATTCGAAGTTCGATAAGAAGAGAGAGAAACAAAAGCGTCTGGATGATGAAGAAAGTGTAGAAGATGTGGATGATGATGAATTTGAAAGAGCATTGGGTAAGGCTGTGTTCTTCCTTGCAGTAACTATCCTGGTATTCCCTGCTTTTTCAAATTACTAATTTATCCTTTTTGAGTTAATATTGTGTAGAAGAACCAGATAGAGGAATATGGAGAAAACTGGCTTTCCAGTGGCCCTTCATGCTCCTGCAGACAGCAGTTCTTGCTCTCTGCCATGTCAGCCAGCTCGGTGGCCATTTGTAAAAGAGGCCTTGCTCCCACCACTGCAGTCAGCAGCTGCTTGGAGTGGCTGGAAATTGTCTGATTTTGAACTTACACTCATGAGAGGCAGTTCATGCCCTTTTGTTCTTTTCCCAATGTAATCTGAGTAACCTTTTCTAACAGCATGTAACATTTGTCTGTTTTTTCTTTACTGCTTGGCCATTTTTCAGTCTTGCTTACAGTTTCTCTCATCGTTTCTAACGTCTTTCATGAGGTTAGGAGTTCAGTAAGGTCGCTGGCAAGCTTCTGCTGTAGCTTTAGCTCTTCTGTAGCACACGAACCTTGCTTTGGAATTAGTGTATGATTTGTTCCAGAATTTAAATTTGTTAGTGTACCAGAAAATGTCCATTATTTTATTCATTCAAATTTTACTTATATGTAATTTTAAAAAAATCCAGTTAGCTCTCTATAACTGTTTCATACAGTATTTTGAGAGAATTCTGAATTCTTGTATCAGCGTTCTTACTTAGTGACTGAATTAGTATGGTCTTAGTTATGAGAAGAATCTGTTACTAATTGTGTTTGTCTTTTATTGTTAGTATTTCTAATGAGAATTTGCTTCATAAATTCAGAAGCTTAAAATAATGACCCTATATCTAAAAATTAGGTATTTTGCAGTGCTAGAATCATAGAATGGTTTGGGTTGGAAGGGACCTTAAAGATCATCTCGTTCCATCCCCCCTGCCCTGGGCAGGGACACCTTCCACTAGACCACGTTGCTCAAAGCCTCATCCAAGCTGGCCTTGAACACTTCCAGAGATGGGGCATCCACAGCTTCTCCGGGCAACCTGTTCTAGTGCCTTACTACACCTACAGTAAAGAATATTTTCCTAATACCTAATCTAAATTCTTTTTCAGTTTGAAGCCATTCCCCCTTGTCCTCTCAGTTCATGCCCTTGGAAAAAGTCCCTCTCAGCTCTCTTGTAGCTCTCTTGTAGCATCCTGTAGGTACTGGAAGGCCGCAGTAAGGTCACCCTGGAGCCTTCTTCTCTCTAGGCTGAACAACTCCAATGCTAGGAGAGGTGCTCCAGCTCTCTGGTCATCTTTGTGGCCCTCCTCTGGACTTGCTCCAACAGGTCCATGTGCTTGTTGGAGGCAATGACTTCATATTTCTTTGCTTGTTTTGTAGTAATGACATTTTTCTTTCTCCCTAGATACATTTGAAGCTGCTGATAATGCCATTGTTGGCCAGGATGACCTTGATTTTGCTGGGTAAGGTTTCAGATTGGTTCTTCTTACATCTCTCATTTTCATGTCTACAGAGAGTTTTACTGTGTGAAACTGGAGGGACTTTTTCAGAAAGGCTCAGAATATCACCTTGAAAAAAAGCCAGTATCAGTTTAACACTGAGTAGGGCTGGTTTTCTGCATGTCCCATAATGGATCGTGATGACCTTGGGATGCTTATTGTCTTGCTGGCCTTACATGAGACCTGTAGTATTGGATTGTGTTAATTAATTAATTAATTGTTTATTTTATACAATGGAGTGACCCAATAAGCAAGGTAAAATCTTGCTTTTTATTGTCTGACGTTTGTATCTGAGACTTACCAAGTACAAAAGGAAGCAGAATGAGGCTTAATGGCACTGCTGCCATAAGGACTAGTTGTAACTGGACCTAGCACAGTTAATAAGCTTTGTGAGATCCAGACTCACAGAGCTCAGTTCTCTTGAAGTCAGCAGTTTCATTAATCATAGAATCATCTAGGTGGGAAAGGACCTTTAAGGTCATCGAGTCCAACTGTAAATGATTAAGTAGCCTCTGTTTTACTCAAAGCATCTATATTGCAGCACTTGAATTTGCACAGAGACTTTTTCCTGTGAGGCGACAGGAGAATTAAAGTCTAAACTCCTGGTGAAACCTGAAACATTTTTGTGATCTAGACTTGTGTTTAATGGAGCAGTTTGTGTGTTTTACAGAAAAGACTTACTGAAAAGGAGAGAAGATACAGAGGAGATAAAATACTGAAGCTGACATTTCTGCTTATGTCAGAACAGGATTCTTTCCAGAACTTCTTAAAATGGTTGAATCTTATAATACAACTCCCTATACTAATGTTGAAAACATACCTTAGTGTATAATATCTATATTTTAGGTCACAGCCTACATTTGCAGTAGTTTGCAATGATGTTGAACTTCCCTAACGTAGTGTTTGTCAGTAGATGGATGTCATCTGGATGCAAACAGTATTTTTCCAAGTGAAGTGCTAAGCTTGTTACATCTTTTATTAGTAATATAAAAAAGAATCCCAAAGGCGGCAAGAAAGGCCAAAGTGGTGAGGGATCTGGTGCTGACTGGGAGGATTCTGATGATGACTTCAGTGATCTGGATGATGAAGAAGTCTCCTTAGGAAGTATGGAGGAAGACTTTGAAGAGGATATGGATGAAGAGGGAGGTGTATTTATGGATGTATCTGAAGATGATAATGACATAGGTAAAGTATAATTTATTACTGAAAAACAAGAAGAAAAAGCTTTAGAAATAGGTTATCTAATTTGCAAATTCCAGTTTAATTATCTAGGTGGGAAGCTTGGCTTTTAAGCAAAGAAATGACAAGTCCTTCTCTGTACAATCAAGCCTTAAGAGAGAAGCATTTCCTGGCAGTCTCCTAGGCGAGAGTGGGAATTAGGCATCTGGGTATAAGACCTTTCAAATGAGACATGTTTCTTCCATTCTGAAAACACTGGCATAACAAAAGTAGCTTTATACACAAATAACCGGCTGCGCTAGGCAGAAATATTAAAAGAGCTCAAAGAGAAAAAAAAATCTGGTAATTGGTATTTTTGTGTTTCTTTGATGTTAATTTCTTTTAGATGAAGTAAGTTTTACTTAAATTGCTGTCTCAAAAGTAACAGATTATCTTGTACTACAGCTATGCACTCAAGTTTTTATTACCACCGTAGTAGTAACTGATTCTTGCACCTGCATGGTTTTATTTTTCCAACTGAAAAGCAGAGTTTACACAGAATATACTGCATGTGGATGGAAAAGCACAGATTAATGGAGTATTTCAATGAATAACTAAAGGTCGCAGGAAGATCACTGAGAGTAGAGGAGGGAAACTCTTCATACAGTTGTTAACACAATCTGTCGTGAGATTATTATTTCACCAAACTTACCATGGAGACATTCAAGATTTACCTAACTCCTGCTTTTAGCTGTTGTATTTCATGTAGCTTAGTATCATTCCCTTCTGGTGCTGTGCAAAAACAAATAAAGAACAGCACATCACAGACTAATTTTTAATTGTCTAGCTTGAAGAAATACTAGATTTGCTTGTGTGCACTGCCTTCTAAAGACTCGGACCATTATGACAAATATGCCTAAAAAGGGATTTTAGTCTCTGCTGCACTTGGAATACATAAATGTACATGGTGTGAGAATTGGAGACTGATGTATTTGGGTTTTTTCTGTCAGACGCAAACCATGACAAGGAACTGAAATCTGTCAGTAAAAAGGGCAAGAAAAAGAAAGATATGAATTTTGCAGGATCGCTGGGAGGTAAGAAAACATTGATGTGAAAGCCTAATACAAATATAAGAGTCCAAAAACCTTTGGAATCAGAGGGATTTACTACAGTACATCATCACATTTTGGATTTAGGTTAGGACTTGAATAAACCATAAATGAAAAGGAGGTTGTCCCCCAACCAGCATAATTCAGAGTAACAGTCCGCTGTTGAAGAGCTGAGAGTTGAAGGAGGAATTTTGAAGGAGGATGGAGTTGTACTGGTGGTTTGTGCATCTACTACTCACACCTAATACACAGATTTGTGGTATTTAATTCTTGGGTGGAAACTTTTTTTCCTTTTTTTTCTAGGGGAGGTAGGGAACAAAGGTTTCCAACACAGCTAATTCAGATATCTATTAAGAAAAGTTCTAGAAGTTTAAAACCTGGTAAAACTTTGTTTTAGTGTCTTTGGGAACTTGAAGTTCTGTTTCATAAGAATAATATTCTTTCTTTGAAGGATCCAGCCGAGGAAAGAAGAGGAAACTCCAAGATGCCGGTATAGTGGCATCTGCAGAAGAGGTGAGTTTGATCAGTGCTTAACAAAAAGTGATCAAGCATTTTACCTGTTGCTTTGTAACAGAATGCCAAAACTTCTCTCTTTAAAGTTTGGCTATCTGCTGGATGAAAACGTTGGGTCTAAGTTTGACAATATCGGAATGAATGCCATGGCCAACAGAGATAATGCAAGTAAGTACACCCTGCACACAGCAGACAGCTGAAATTGACTTCTTTCCCTTCAGGTTCTGCACTTGAAAAGATGTTAAACCTTTCACTGGAATACAGGGTCAGAAACTACACAGCAGGGACAGTAGCTCAGCGCCAGTAAGGCATGACAGTTTCTGCAGTGACGAGATGCCCAGTGCTAAATATGAACGGGGAGCAGTGGAGTGAGTAAGGCTTCAGAAAAGAGGGAGAGGCTGTCGGCCCTTTCATACTGTAAATAGGGACAGGCACGATGCTCTTTGTCAAGCATTTGTGTGTATTCTACTCAGGTAAAGTGTCCTTGATTCTTTGAGAAGGAAAGGCATAAGGTATGGCTATTGGACTATTTCCTTGCAGTATCAGTGAAGCAGAAAGCAGTTTCCCCAAAATAATTCTAATTAATTAAATGTGTATATGCTGGTTGGATAAAGTTTTGTAAAGCTTTTACAAGTCTTGCTGGTGGCACTTGAAAAATGTTTGGAGCACTCAAACACTGTTTGTAACGCAGGCGTGTCTAGGATTAGTAAAACACAAAGCAATGTCTAGAACTCTAAGATGGTAGGGTTTCTTTTGTAAAATGAAAAAACCCACAGCTTTCTCAAAAAAAAGGCAGTTTGCACTTTATTAACATTTATAAATACAGTAGTCAAGTTTTAACTTTTACATGATTCATCTGTATGCCACATCATGGTCAGAGGTATCAATTGGCTCCTTATTTCTCACCTTTTCTCTACAGATGTCAAACAGATCCAGTGGGAAATAGAGCGTGACAAGTGGCTTCACAACAGGGATGTGAAAAGCATCATCAAAAGGAAGAAACAGTTCAGGCACAGAGGGCTGAAAAACAATTTCAAAGGCAAGAAATCAAGAAGGTGAACTGGATGTTTTGATGGTGGACATTTTAAAAAGAATTATTCTAAAATAGTTTTTTTATTTAATCACACATCTTTCTTACTTCAGTTCTTGCTGCTTAACCATGTCATCTGGTCATTCTCCCTTATGCCATGAATTCCAGACCACTCATTGGATTTGTAATAAACTGAAAAACAGGAAAATCCATGTCAGCTCTAAGTTAGACATGTCTGAGGAGCAAACACTTTGTGGTTGGTTTTACTCAGTGTATAGCCCTCCAGTTCTGAGGTCTCTATCCAACAGTCTGACACGCCATCCATGCCTTAACAATAAACAATTCTGCAGTGTCTCCTGGGGAAACTTTTTAGCAATAATAAGATCAGTTTTATACATTAAGATGCAACAGAAGCTTCAGCCATCCTTCTGAAGCCAATGACTACAAACCCACCTTCCAGAATTGATGGAAACCTCTTCTGCATTGTGTATCTGAAATCTGACAAGAAAGATAAATTACAGTTACTTTCCCAGCATATATTAAGATGAATAATTAAATGCACTATTTTTCTAAGTAAATTTGTTTTACTGAAATTTGTTTGAGCTCTTTAGTTACACTTACCATTAAATAATGTGAGAGGAATTTATTTTAAAGTAATTTTAGAGACTCTTCAGGTTACTCATTCGTGCAGCCCCATCATCACAGTGTTTTCTGAGCTTCCTCACAATTGTGATAACCAAGACCAAGCTACATTCACAGAAAGCTGCATCCTCTCATAGACTGACATGCAAATAAAACCAAGGAAAACTGCTTTGTTTCCTTGTGCAGATTTGGATGTTCATTGAATTGTTCCGTGAGCCACTCTGACAACCCAGTAGAAAATCACAATAGGTTTATGCTGTTTTAATTATTTACAGCAGCTCATAAAAGGGTGCTACCCATTCTAGCACTAGCACAATGAAAGCAGTAAAAGCCTCACTCTGAGCTCATCAAGCTGTTAGTTTAGCTCACTGCACCTTACAGAACTCCATCTAAAGAAAATCTGCAAATGCATGTAAGAACTAGGATCTAGAACTGAAAACGAGGAGAAAAAACCCCCAAGACGAATGCTCAGGCTGAAAACACCTCCATGTTTTTGTTATACGTATTTTCTAATAAAAATGCAAAGATGGCCTAAATTTAACAGCCCGACATCATCTGGATCTTGGAAAACACATGCAAACTGATGGAGTGTAGGTGAAGCTCAGCTTGAACTTGGCATGAAGACCACACCACTGCTGAAATGGGTGGACTCTTGCTCTCCCAGCCAAAGCAGCAGCTGCCTTTTGGCTTGCCCTGACCCTGCAGGGATGCAGATCTGCCGAACGAGTGCTGCACCATGCAGAGCCCTGCGTGCACAATAAGGCCGCTGTTCTGCAGAGCAAACCTCCTTGTAGCAACCAAGCTGGTGCTTTGCTTATTTCTGTGTTCCCTCAGCACGGAGCTGTAAGTCTAAGAGACCTCAGAGACTGAAGCTAAATAATCCGGCAAACGACACTGGCAGCTTCCTGGTAGCCGGGTCTGCCCTCAGCCTGGGAAATGTCAAATCACAGAGGCTGCGAGACCCACACACAACCGGGGCATCCCTTCAAGGGCTCAACACCAGACGCCTGACACAGGACCGATCAATTCCTGCCTCATTTGCGGACAGCCTCTCTCCCTTTTAAGTCCTAATCTGGCCTGCTGCTGTTACTATAAAAGCACGCTGGAATCGGCTTTGCTCGTGTGTGTGGTCGCATGCTGCCTCACAAAGGACTGCTCGCGGGCTTGGGTTTGTAAAACTGAAGCAGCAGCTCGTTCTTCAAGAGGCATATCCTCGGGGGTCCGCCCAACACGGCACCACTGTGTACTGCACTCACGCAAGCCGAACTCCGGACGCCAACACGGCAGGATTTCCCTACGAAACCCGGGCGGTGCGCGGTGCTGCGCCGGCGGCCCCCCGCGGAGGAGCCTCCTCTGCCCGCCCCCTGTGCCCGTCGGGCCGCGGTTCCCGCCCGCCCCGCCGCACCTTGGCTGCGGTCCATGGCGCGNGCCCGCAGCGCCGCGCAGGCGCCGGCGCGGCCCCACCGCCCCGTCATGGCCGCCGCCTGGCCCAGCCGCTGAGAGGGCGCGGTGGCAAGTGTGGCAAAATATGAACTGTGTAAAAATTTTCTCAATAACGGGTGAACTTTGGTATTTGTATACTTTCCGGCCTGATCAACAAGAAAGGAGATTAACCCGTGAGGCAGGCAGCTGCTAACAGGCGGGCGCTAAGTGATGCCCAGGTGTTAGAAACACAAATCGCTTGTCGGTAGAATTGCCTTGTTAAGGGCTTGGCCCGATATGCTTCAGTAATCTCAGATTTAGGGAAAGATTAGTAATGCCAGGGGAGAAGGATGTACTACGGATAGCGGACACAAAGAATGCAGCATTTATGGGCCACAAAACCAGCAGAGCACCCAAGATAAGGAAGAAACCGATAAAACCAACTCAGCTCCGACTGGGTAAAAGGTAATTTATGTCAGGGGCAGATTGTGACCACCGACTCACGGCCGGACCCAAGAAAACCACAGACTCAAGAGAAAGACTGAGCATGTGGACTGATAAGCATGAGAAGGGAGAGAATCATTAACCAACAGAAGATAGAAGACTCATTAATAAGGGAACTATGTCACTTGCAGCCGATGAACACTTAATTCCTTTGTTTGCTAAATTGTATAAATAGTAACAATTTTTGATAGTTGTCGTGCTTTATTTGTGGAATACTTTGGAGCACCCAGGCTTGGGCAACTCTGAAATAAATTATGTGTGTCTCCCAAGTGTGTAATTATTATCTTGTTGCACACCAGGTTACATACCCAGTTCTTGTGTACAACACTGGCTTTGTGGATTTGCCACCTGTAGCACGGGTCAGGCCGAGTAGGCCGAGGAGCCAAAAGGAGAGCCAAATCAAAGACCACACAGAGAGAACAAAGGAGAGGGCAAAAAGAGAGAGAGAGGGCAGAACCCTCTGCCTTTATTTATATGTTTTTACAAATCACCGTGGATTGGAGGTAGAAATCATTACCTCTCAATTCCATTGGTCAAAGCATCTATCTATCATATTTCTCCACCCAGGATAATGGAATGATAACAACACAGACAGTTAACAAAACATAGATAGTTGTCAAGAAACCATGGCCATGTTTACAGCAGAATGTGTGAGAAAGTATCACAGCAAAGAGAAACACTGAGAAACTGCAAAACTCAGGACAACAGCCACCCAGCCCCCTTTCTGCACAGAACTGTAAATAGATCAAATGCCTCCACTCTGTGTGCCGATTGGCCTCATGCACCCTGGGTGAAAACCCTGGCTGCTGGCTCGCCACCACCTGTCCCTGCTGCCTGGAGGGACCTGCTGTCTTCTCCTCCTTTTTCCAGCCGTGGGCTTTGCCCCAGCAAAGGGGCCAGACCAGGGTTTGCTGCACCTTGTCGCGGGTCCTGAGCAGGTGCCCCAGTTGGGTGAGGGAGCAGCCCTGCACTCCAGCACTGCTCTCCCTCGGCTCCAGCTGCTGGAGGAGCAGCTCAGATCCTTCTGGATGCCAGCACCGGTCTGTCTGTGTGTTTGCTGCCAGGGGAAGGCACAGTGTGTTGCCATCAGGCTCATGGCTGTTAAAAATGGATCCTAGTTTTATCATGGAGATGTCCAAAAACCCTCATGCCATGCAAATATTTGATGGTCTTTAACATGAAAAAGGGTATTAGTGCAGACAAGATCCCAGAGAGAGGTATTTAGAATCTAAAATGGTAGTATCCTTTCCCTCTCAGTAGTATTCTTTCTGTTTTATAGTTTTGTTTTCATTGTCTTCTATTATTCATATTGCTTTTAACTCAAATTATGGGACTGACTTTATTGCCAAAATAAAAGCTCTTCAGATTTTCCTTAATAGGGACTTTATTTTCTTTGTAGGATGCCTTTTTCCCCCTCTGTCAAACCATGACATTTGTAAGATTAGATATAATATTTTTGCTGCTCATTCTTACAGGGTGATTCATTCTCCAATTCTCTTTTTGCTAGTGGCTGAGTTTGCAAGTATTTCTTGGACTCGGTGGGATTTTCTAGTAAAGTAATTCCTCCTCTGAGGATTTTAAGTGAACAGGATTACCCCAAGCATCAGAAGCTTAAGGTTGTTGGAGAAAACATGGATCCAGGAAAGGAATTCATTGCATTATCATTGTAGCAGTTGTGACTCTAACCAGAGAGGGTTCTAGGTCAGGGTCTTGTTCAGCACATAGAATTTGCATTGGTTGGCAAGTTCTGATCTGGAAAGAAACTGTAGTGTATTTAGGGGCTTAAAAAGTATGCCTGTAGTGTTTAGGGGGAATTTATAACAGCTGTGAGACACAACACTGAACTGTGAGAGGCCAAATAAAAAGGAATGAGCAGGCACAAAACGTGAACTGTGCATCTTTGTTTTAAGGAGCCCATAATTCTTTTGGGTTTGGGTCAAGACTCCTGCTAGACCCTACACAGAGGTTGTTTGTCTTATCTTGGCACTGGCTTTTATTTCTCACAGAGTTTGGAAGAGTTCAGGTGTGGAGACATGATGCTGGTTGTCTCTGAGGTTAAGTAACTCAGTAAACCTCTCCTGCTCAGGGCTAAGGATGAGTAGATAAAAAAAGAAAAGAGATCTCTCACTGTTAAGATTGGATTGTTTGTAGTAGCTCAGCAGGGGAAAATTTAACCACTGGCAGTTGTTCAGTAGAAAAGGGGGTACACAGCTCCCCAGGGTTTGCTGAGGAATGCAGCACCTTGTTACCTGGCAGGCACTCTGGTGGAAAAGGAAACCTGTATGGAAGGTTTCACAGAAGAAATGGGAAAGCAGGAGGGAGAGAAAATGATGCATTTGTGCAGTGCAGCATTACAATCTGCAGGTAAATATTTTGGAATTTTTTCCCATTTGAATATTTACTTTTATATTTTTAAACCATGCTAAATAGATTTCTTGCCCTAATTTCCTACAGGTTGCAAATCATGGTGAAAGAAGGCAAGACAAGAGGAAAAAGAATGAAAAGGAAAAATTACCTGCCCCAATCTGAAACTAGAAATTGCTGGGCTCCCTCTTGCCCCTTGATGTGACACTCAGACCCACCAAACCATAGTGTCACCAGGCAGAAATAAAAATGTCTCTGCAGATCTCATTCCCTCTTGAACCTAGGGGCCCTGGTGTCTGGCTTCCTCTTCCAGCTTCTCAAGTGTTTTCCATGAAGGGCTCAAACTCTTTGGCATTTTCTATGCTTAGGTGGCCATGAACAGGCTTGATGAAGGAATTCCATTGAGACCATTCAAAAGCTTTGTTTCTTAAAGCTATAATATTAGCCTCATTCCTTTTACTTATTAATCATTATGTAAGATAAATTAAAGTCCCACTATACTAAAGGTTTTCCCCAACTCAGGTGTGTGTAGTAGAGAGAAAAAACTCATGCAAAGGACTACTGATGAAGTGGGGATTAAAGACAATGGCGCTTCAAGAATCAGTAGTCTCCGCAGGTGGCTCATAAGGTTGAGAAGCCAGGAGGGAATTTAGAGATTAGGAATTTTAGGTTTATCAATTATAGCTTTTTATTAAAATGAAATTTGTTTTTATGCATGTCTAGGCAGATTGTGGCCATGGATTGGTACGTAAATGGGAGAGTGATAGAAATGATATCCATCATACAATGTCTTATATAAAAACATAATATTAGGTGGTATATAAATGATATTTGTATTATAAGACATTGTATAACGTGTACATGTTATATATACATTACTGTATACATGACATGTATCAGCTGCTTCCATCCAAGCATCCTGAGGCCCTTTATGTAAGATAGGGTGGAATTTATTCCTTTCTGGGAATAACTTTCCACAAAAATTATGAGGCTAAAACTTTCTGCGCTGTGTTTTCCATGTTAGCGCATCTGGCAGCTGTATTCACAGGGGACTCACCACAGGAGGCAGTGGCAGCTCCACAACTCGGTCTCGGTGGGCCCTGTGGGAAGCCTTCCAAGCACCTCCCCACAAGGACAGGATCAGGGTGAACACACTGTTCCCTTGCTCTGTCCTGCCAGCAGTCGGCAGAACAGCAGTGGGGCAAATGTGAGTCATGGAAGCCTTGGGGAAGCTGGCTCCATGGCGCAGCTCCAGGAGCTGGCCACAGGCTCATACTGGATGGGATGCAGTATGGGGGAGGCTTTACTGCGAGATGCCTTCCAAAGGGTGAGGGGTGGGGAGGGATGCAAGCGTCTGGGGTAACAGCTCCTCTAGCACTTGTTTTGGCATGTAATTTATGGAGACAGCTCCAGGCACAGCTGAGGACATGCACTAGCAGTGACACTGAATATGTCACTCTGCTTCATCCTTGACCCAGGGCAGCAGAGAGAGGCAGACACTTCCCTCGGCAGAATGAGCAGTTTCTGGCTAATTCCTTCCTTCTCCTACCCAGAACCTTCCAGTGTGTCTCTCTGCAAAAGACAGGAAAGCTCCCTTTATTGTCCATCACTGACTGTGTTATGAATGTATTAAAAAAACATTAAGTGCATCATTGAGTCAGTTCTGCCTCCAATAATTAGTGAGTCAGGAAGGTCACAGTTAAGAAGCTGTTGAGGATCTCATTAATGGAAAACATTCTTTTGCTTATAATCATTTGAATGCATTGGTGTTGTCATTCAATGACTATTATGCTGAATTAAGCTTCGTAATGAGAAGGCTCTGACATCTTATTTAAACCTCTGACATGTTTTATTTTGTTCTCTGGGTTTCTTGGTGCAGGTGTGAAATGGCTTATCTAGATTTTAAGTGATTTGATATTTACAATTACCTAAAGTATACATGTAAGCACAGAACTAATTTTATTAAATGTGGAGATCCAGGTAAATATCAGGTTAGTGAAAAGAAATTGTCAAACCACTTAAAACTGGTTTTTTTCTCTCTCCTGCACTCCTTCACAAAGTTATTAAAATGAAGTCATGCAGCAAGTAAGGATATTTCTCCCGAGAGGGGAAAGAAGATAATTTTGGATGCCTAATGCCTTTTGATTAGGGGCTCTTTCACACAGGCAACTCTCACAAATCATTGCTGCACCCATGTAAAAAACCTGTTCTCTCTTCTGGTTCTGTTTAATTCTGAAGAGGATAAAATAGATTCCATTCCTAAGGATTTTGATAACGCATTTGAATTATTGTTGCTTCCCCAAGTCTATTTTCAAGGGAAAAGGTAAGGTGTTTTTTTTTTTTCCCCCAAGAACAAGCCTCATTTCTTTGACAGTATCAGTGTGCAAGATTAATTCTGGGGCTGTATCCTTTTTTGCACCCAAGCAGGTGGCACTGAGGCAAAACAACTTGGAGATAGTGGGAGTCTCATGATGCCTGGGCTCTCCTAGCACCCCATACAATTTACAGTAGCCTCAGGGGTGGTGGAGTTGACATAAGCAAGGACATATGTAGAGCTGTTGCAGTGCTCTGAAATTGCTGGAGTGTCATGATTTCCTTTTTTATGGAACTCCTTTCTATGCACAACCATGATGGGAATGAATGTGGCAGCAGTGTCTCTGGGACACTGGCTGTCTCGTTGCAAAGAGTCATGAGGTTAAAATTTCAGTGTTCCTGGTACTTGGTCACTGAACAGTGGCAGATACTAAGCACTTCCAAGATGTACCACAGATTAAATGAATAATTGGTTAAGGGATAGAGATTTTTTCCTTGTAGTATTGTTATTTTTTCCTACATGAGGTAGGAAAAAATAAAATGTATCTGGAAAAAATATTTAATGTGTATAATGTGTTTTCAGAAGTGTTTATGCTTCTCTGAGGGTTGCAGTCTCTTAAGGATTTCAAGAAAATTATTGCCATACTTTGAAAAATGGGAGATGATTGTAATAGCTGGAGCTTTTCCTGGCAGGAGGTTGGCAAATTGTACCTTACTATTTCCCAGGTCCTACGTAGTTATGGGATAGTATTCAATGACAATATTACAGTCTTTTCAGTTACTTCTTTCTACAATTTCTTAATGAGATAAACAAACCTTAGAAGTGGCGATAAGGTCCTTATTATGATCATGTTATAATTTCGTTCTGCATGTCTTTATTAATAAAATGTTTTATAGCTCCCAGTATGTTATTGGTTGCAGATTGTTTCTCACTTTGGTTGCCAGAGTAGGTGAGTGATCTAAAACTGTTGACCTCTTTCTCCCACTCCAGATAGTAGTGTTTCAAAACCCTAATCCAGCCGTTTCATTTTTCCATTTCCATAACACTGTGTCAAGTGTCCCCAGTTACAGCTCCAGGGTTGAGTTCTTCTCAGGATTCATGACAGATCTGTATTGTTACAGATACTGATTGTAGCTGAAAAAGCAACAGAAAAAAGTATTTTAAAAACAACTGAGTGGGGCCACTGGGAAAACAGCTGTGCCATAATTAATTTCCTGATGGCTGTATGTCACGATAGAGGCAGCTGAATGCCAGAAGGGGAGAATGTCTGAAAGATGCTTTGCTTCTGGGTATTTTACTCTTCCAGCAAAGGGTGAGGGAATTGCATGACAGCTGGACAACGGCATTGGGTCAACATTCTGCCACTTAGTGTTGGAGGAAATGCTGCAGTTCAAAGTGTTCATGAAATGGCACTTTGTTTCTTTACTGTTTCTCCACATTAGGCCAAATACCGCATTAGGAACCCATATTTTAGATTTAGGCTGATGTCAGGCTTTGTCTGTTAAGAGATGTTTACATGAGAGTATAGTCACAGAAGGGAAGCACATAGTGAGATTCATGTTTATGTGTGGAAACTGTTTACCTGCAAAAGTTCAGAGGAAGCCTCTGTTATTCTGTTGTACAGACAGTACCATGGAAAGGACAGGGTGTTCTTTTTGTCTGTATTGATGTAACCAGCAGGCAACAGAAGGTAATTCTTCAGTTGTACAGAAAAAAAGTACCCAGTCAGAAAGAAATGTCACACCGATGCTTTTCCCTCTTTTTTACGGTTGGCTGGGGATCCTGTTTTGATCCTGCAGTCACCTGGAACAAACATTGAGAATAAGAATACTGTGGTCATAACATATGAAAACCTGAAAGAGTTAAAGCAGATGCTGTTTACTGACAGCCAAAACACATCTGAGCCCATTCCTTGAAATCTGCTGAAATTAACTGGAAATGGCACAGGTTTCTGAAAGCGCAAAATCAAGTTGGTTTTAGCAACAAATTGAGTCTGGGTATACAAAAGCAGAGCTCCAGAAAACAGAAATGCAACACAGAAAACAGTGAATGAAATTCGTAGATGATGGTGATGTACATCCCAAGTGGGTAACTCCCTTTTTTAGAGGAAGCATATTGCATGTCTCGCTTTCACTGTACTGCTTTCAGAACCTGACTGCCAGTGTAAAGCAGATAGCTGAATTCTTTGGATTCTCCCCAACAGCTGAGCAGATCCAGGCCATTGCAGGAAGGGACGCTTTCCAGCCAGTGAGTGTTAAAGCTCAGGAGACTCATGGTGCTGTTGGCTTGATTCTTTTCCATAAAGGTAAATTTGATTGTGTTTTGCCAGAGTGGTGAATGGTAGCTCTTTGTCTTGGGCAGACAGGAATTTGGATCAACAGACGGTTAATACTTATGTATAATTTTCAAGGCTGACTGTTGTTTAAGAAACATGGATTGTGCTTCAGGAATCTGTCAATTGATTTCACCCCAAGGGCCAGTACCATTCAGTAAAGCCCTGTATAATATGATTAGCTGAAATGCCCTAAAAGTAGCACACCCTCCATTGTGTTATGCACTAAGCACCAACTAAAACAAAGAAGAGTTTTGTTTGGCTTTTGTACTACTGGGGATAGCCTGTAAGACTGAGTGCCTCCACAGATGTTTCTTCTTGGATTTTCTAAATAACCCTTGTCATTGCCTATGGAACACAGTCAACTCATGGAATCCAAACGCTCCACAGATTGATCTGTGTCTTTTAGCCATGGGTCAGGCTAGAACCTCACAAACTGTGGGCTCTCCAAAATCTAGATTAAAGGTAGACTGCAGCTTAGAGCAGTGTCTGGTTGCAGCACACAAAACTCTTGCAGTTAAAAGCCACACTTTTGAGCTTTCTGGGTTGGTTTCATAGCTGCTGGTCACCTTTCTAGTCTTCTGCAGCAGTACAAGGCACATGCCAGAGCTATGGAGGCAGACCAGTAACTTCCTTGGTTGCTTTATGTTCACATTAAGACACCAAACATAAGGTGTGTATTCTTCTGTCAGATATTTTTTCTTACAGGACTGTCAGCAGCCCCTACACCTCTGGTGAAGTACCGCAGCTGCCGGAAAGCGCGACTGGCCAGAAACCGCGGCTGCGCACTGCCGTGAAATCGGACAGAGGGATCTTTCTTTCATAGTGCTTTTATTTTTTATCCAGCGCAAGTCCAGATCACAGCACCCATGAGCGGGCTTTCTACTGTGTAGAGAAGCTGCTGTGGGAGGGCCGACAAGCCTTTTTTGAACCCGAAAAGGACTGGCCCAAGGTAGAAGGCTCACCCCAGACTTTTTTTTCCCAGTACCAGTTTCAAAAGTGGACTGAACGCCCCAGAAGGGTATGCAAGTATTCCCTCGCGTGTTTTGCCATCTGTGAGGGGGTTGTGTTCTTGAAAAAAGAGAATACGCTGGTTATCGGGACTGTTTTCCTTTGCTTTGTCTTTTTTCCTGGTTGTGGGGTGAAGATACTGGTTCTGCTGCCTTCATGAGAGTTTAAAAATGGGTTTGAAATTATCAGCAAATCAGAGAGAACTTTATTATGAAGTTAAAGGCATTTTAGTGGGTGGTGGGAAGAATTTTTCAAAAGGAGAAGTCTAAGGGCTTGTCCATTGAATTTTTGCATCTTTTCCCCAGGTGTATCCAGAACAGGCTAGGGATCTGAAATTTTGGAATTCAGTAGGAGCTAAGATTGTTTCTCTTCATGTCACAGGAGACAAAAATGCTGCCAAATTCAGACCTATAGTGGTTTTAATCTGTGAAACTTTAGTGCAAAAGGGAAAAGATGCAAAAAGAGCCCCAGTTTCATCCCCAGTTAAAATCTGTTCCTCTCTTCCCTTACCCACTTCTCCTAAAAACTCGTCCCCTACATTGAAAAGACTGGGAGGTG
>VYZT01059546.1:39959-57025 GCA_013400735.1 Pomatostomus ruficeps | reverse complement strand
TTTTATTTTATTTTATTTTATAAGGTAAGAGCCCAGGGAATCTGTAAAAACTCTGATTCCAGCTCCACTTTACAGAACTCCCAATTATTCACAGCTATCAGGATTTGATCCTTCAGAATGTTATTGCTGAAGTACTGTTGGATAAATTGATCATTTTATAAACTGACAACAATCACAAAATATTCTGTGTTCTCTGTCACCTCCAGAGAACACAGAATTTTTTGTGATTTAACGTCCTTGCCCTGAACTGACTCAACCACTCCTCTCCTCAGCAGACACTGATTCGCTTTGCACTGGAGGCTTTGTGTGACAGAGATAAACACACATATCTAGAGAAGTGATATTCTATCAACCTGTCTGTGAATGTTTGATCTAAAATCATTGGAAACCAGGCAAAACTGCTCCAAAGACCCCAGGAAACATGAAGCCCATGTCCAGGAAGAGGTATAAACACGAGCAAATCCAGGAGTGTGAATGGTTCCAGCCAGGTTTGCCCTCGTGTAAAGCAATCTCAGTCCTCTTCTCAAAGTCAGAGCCTTACAAGCACATGAAAAAATGAAAAATGTCTCTCTGGAGCAGCAATCCAGATTGAAGTCGGGACTGCAGGGGTAATTTTAGCTGCTTTACTACTGTGTTTTATCAGCCAGGCCACGAAAAGTGACAGTTTCTGATGCAGTAAATCCCCTCAAAGAACAAAGTTGAATTTTTATAAAAGTGGAAGAGAGATTCTAGGATTTGGGCAAGCCAGAGTGTGGTTTTTAGGGGTTTGTGCTTCGTGGTGATCACAAGGGTCAGGAAAGGTGTTTGGGATGGCAGTTGTTGGGCTTTTCTGTTTGTCTCCGTGTTTGTTTGTATTTTGGCCCATCATGTTTAACAGCAGTGTCCGTTTTCAGGCACTTTCACTGCTTGGTGCTCCTGAGAGGTGCTGGGGCAACCTCTCCTTCGAGAGGCTTCTGAATCTGAGAAGAAACCATTGTGCATTTTTAGTTAATTAAATGTAAATAAGGAAGAAATAGGATTTATTGGGAAAAAAACCCCAAACTCTCCTACTAATTAGTCTGCCTCAAAAAATGAAAATTTGATGTCTAATCAGATAAATACAGGTGTCATTAAATTACAGTAATGTTAGTAAATTACTTGACTTCTTTGGGATTAATAAAATATTAAATTAATTTACAGTTGTTAATTTCTTTAAAACATAAATTAACTATTTAATAGTTTACAGAATGTCTTCCATATTGTGTTATTTGGAATTTTGTTGGATAGAAAAGGGCAGGTTTTTATTTACTCTGCCATAGAAATACAACTGGCAAGAGAAAAGTTAATCATACACTGTGCCACGGTTTTCTTGAAGCCTCTGCTGTGGAGATTATTTGATTATTGAGCATCAAAGCTTTCCCATGCATAAAGAAAAAAGCTTGAAAATGAACTCAAAGTATTGTATAGAGAGGAAATAAATAAGATTACACAAAGGGCTTGTTTGGAGGCTGAACTTTGTAAAGACAGTTTCATGTTGTCAAACAGCTTGCTAATGGTTTTGACTGCTTTTGTTCATCAGTAGATAATTCAGGGTTTTCTTTAAATCTTAGATCTTCTTTATTTTCTATTTTGACAAATGTAGGCAATAGGAAAGTGAGTAGTACAAAAATAAGAGTTTTCAGGTCAGGGAGTGTGTTAATGTGGTGTCCAATTTAGGAATGTCACTGTTCAAAACCTTACATTAAATAAAATTAGAACCGAGGCTCTAAGCTCACAGTCAAACAGGACAGACTATTTCAGTCACCATGAAGCTTTTCCTCTCTTAAAATGCAGCAAAATCTGTTCATTTAGAAGCAAGAAAAAATTTCTGTAAGTGATGGATTTAACACACTGGATAACCTTTTCATTAGACAATTATGTGTTTCAGTCCATGGGATATGAAGTGTATATTTTTTGTAGTACATTCTCAGATGTCAATGACCCTATTTCATGGAATATAAGTCACACTGTGAATTTAAAGATCTGAAGAAAATCAATAGATGAGACATTGAAGACTCTTATATCAACTGAAAATATTTTTTGCCATTTTTTTTCTCCCTCTCTTTTTTAATCTTCTTGCCGCAAGCTCAACCCAAACATCAAAAAATCATTGAAAGACTTGGATAATAATTACTCGAGTCTTGGATTTTACTGTAAAGAGCTTTTGTGTCCTCGAAGTATTTGAAGTCCTAATCCACTAGGTACAATACCTTTGGGTAAGACACGGGTAAAGTGAGAGAGAGTTAATCCACGGAGCAATAATAAATATTGCTCTGTATCAATATTGAAAATCTTCTCTTACCCCCACAGTCGATAAAATCCAAACTGTACAGACAAAATCCACATTATATGAATTAATTAAGAGAATTACATTTATAGTAAGGTGTGCATATATATATATACGTATATATAAATATAATAATGCATTTGGTGTTAATGATAGGGAGACATTTCCACAGCCACACCTTTCATTAGAGCTTGAACCAGAGCTGGAGAAATTGGGCCATCCTTTATTATCCTTCTCCCACCATCCCCATATGTGTGTGCCAGTGGCCACCCTGTTCCTGTTTGTCCCCTTTCCCACAGATTTCAAAGCCCAGTGAGGGACACCCCAAATTTTAAGAGCCAGCCCCACTCTCAGAAGCGCAGGATGAGGCACCCAAACACACATTTCCTAGAAAAAAACCCCTGGGTCACCATATGCACTGATTGTAGGTAATCCGACAGGTTTAATCCCCAAAAAAGATGTCGTTTATGAATACTTCAGTGACTGTAGGGATATCATTTTATATTCTCTTATTAAAGCTGTTTAGGATTTGCAGAGAGTCAGAGCTTTGGAGCTCTCTGCTTAATTCTCTCCAGTGCTTGGATAGAAACCATGAAAGTCACTTTGATAGTGGAACATGAGAGGGAGTGAAGAATACAACAAAGTGGAACAACAGCCCCAATCAAACTATCACAGATTTCAAGGACACTTACCCTGCTACTTAGTCAGAATTAATAATCATTTAACCTTTTTGAATGAACAAAACACCAGAAAAAACGGCAATTCTCAATGCAATGTAAATTTAAACAGAAAATTAAGAAAAAATCAATCGGTGCAGGTTTGCAAAGTAAATATTTATCAAATATTATTTGTTCAATTTGTTGCTACTCAAATAGAGTTGTGCACAAAAAATTTTAAGGATTCACCTTAAGGCTATATTCAGCTTAATGATGCACATGAGAGTGATTATGCATCTCCAAAATTGCTGACAAGGTAATTAAAAAGTTAAAAACCTAAAAAAAAAATATCAACTGTTATTTTCCAACTTGGCAAGGATTTTGACTCAAAAAATTTGCCTGGGCTTTTCTTCTGTTCCTCTAGTTTGAAGCAACAATTCATATTTAACTTTCAGCTTTAATGCAGTGCTATAAGTTTGGTCTCCAGGTACTTTAGGGTCTCTTAGATATTTTCTGAAAGGCTTTTAGAGGTACAGGCCATGCTGGGAGCCATGTGGGCAACACGGATTGCCATAAAACAGCTGTGAGATAAACACAGTTTGGTGCTGCACATCCTTCCAGCTGAGAATTTATACTGCAAAACCTTGTTTTGAGCATCAAATGTAGATCATGATAAAAAGTTGCCTTAGATTTGTGCCAAGAAGAACGATGTGAGCATCAGGCAGCAGTGGATAACTTCAGGAAAGAATATCTCAAACATCTCCGGGGCTGTGAAAACTCTGACCAAGGAACTTGAAGTAACAGAGTGGGACTTGGCTCTCCCAAGCACCATCTCCACGCTCCACCTCTCACACAACCCTTCCCAAATCTTATGTGCCCAAGTTACCCACTTTTGCTTATTTAGTTGATCTAATAAAATCTGGATACTTTTCCGTATCGATTGGTGTAAGTGTGGCCTAGTGGCAGAATCATTACTTTTTTAATCTTGGAACTGCCAGCCCTCACTAATCTAAACTGAAATTCCGTTGCTTCCATTAAGGCCTGCCATTACTAATTGTGTTTAAATGTTGCTTGGACGGTTCTAGTTCAGAAAGTTCAGTTCCTCTGCAATATCTTAGAGTTCTCCACTCTCAGAAATTCATTAAAACGCTACATTCCGAGGCGTGACCAAAGCGAGGGAAGGGAAGGGGATGGAAAATTCTGGAGCAAAGCTGGGACTTGGAGGAGATCTTGGAGAAAATCGTGGTTTAATGACTTCCTGTGCTGCATCTTTCTGTCCCTTCATTCTTGGCATTAAACTGATGCATGTCGGGGGGCAGCACACGGAGCTCGCCTGCCTGCCTCACATCTACTCATGCAGCTCTGGAGGAAAGGTCACATAAGGATAATATGTCAAAAGGGTGTAATTAAGATTCAGAAAGATTAATACCTGTGGTATTTAGTGAAATTGCCTTCCAGTGGAATGCTCATCTATTACTTTGATATTTAACATTTCTGCTGTTAAAATGTTAGTGCTTGTAAAAGTACAAAATTGGCGGCAGCCGTTTGGTTTATATACTCTTTTATACCCAAAAGGAACCCCCTAGGAGAAGCAATCAGGTGGGTTGGTTTTTTTTTTAACCTGGAGCTTTTCTGTGTAAGTCTTTCAGCATTTCCACTACAAATTTGTATTTGATAAGGTTATTTAAATTATGTCAATCAGTTTGACAGCTGGTGCCAATTTGGGAGGGCAGAGGAGAACACAGCACTAACAGTGTCTGAGCCATGTGGAATGGTCTCCAGTGGAATGAAAATGATACATCTGTAGGATGAAGAGGAATAAATGTATTTAATTCAACATTAAGAGAAAGATCTTTTTAACATGATTCAGCACATACTTAATACATAATTGAACGCAGATGAGCAGCCTCGCTGGAGTTTGTGTAGGAGCTACAGTTCCTCCAACTATTGCAGCTACTACACAAACACATGAGAGATGGCGCACTTCCCGAAAAGTTCAGTTAAGGTGAGAGGAATAGTGCAAACAAAGGAGTTAAGGCTAAAATAGTAACTAGACAGGTATGAATATAATAAAGGGATAATTTTTCCTTTTCCTTGCTCATTATGAACACCAAAAGTACATTTTTCTCTTACATATTTCCTTTAAGTCTAAAATATATGCACAGTACACTGCTGAAAGTTATAGCAAAACAAATTGGAGTGAAAATGGGCACTGTTTTCCTGAATTTTTCTCCATTTTTAAATCTTTAGTTTCTAAAATGAATGGAAATTTTGCTTTATTGAGAAAGAGGTCCTGCGAGACATTTACATGAATCATCCTTCTACAGATGAAGGTGATAATTAAGTGAATCATATGTGGAGAACTTTTAGGATTCATCAGTAAAACTTCTCCATGACTTTGCTACGAGTTCGACAACTCAGGGTTTAGAGTGGTGGCAGTACCAAATACGCTGCGTTACTCGGTGTGACACAACATGTCCGGCCGTTACACTAAAAAATTGGTATAAAAATAGGATCTGAAATTGCATTCAAAGCGATGGAATTCAGAGCTGTCCCTGACATCGCCACTAGGGAAAGTCACGTAAGAATTTACAAGGTGACAGCCCAAAATTTCTGCGGTTCTAAAAAGAGGATAATTACTCTGTCATATCACCACTGCACGCGTTTAATTGTGGGTGCATTTTATTTACAAAATTACAAATATGTTTAGTTAATGTAATGAGAAGTGTGTCTGCCTTGGCCTGGGCCTGACTGTGTTTCAGCTGAGCACAGAAGGATATTCAGCTGTTTCAGGATATTTCTGCTATAAAGGAACTTTCCTCGGATATATTCCAAAGCTTTGGGAAGGTCTTTGTACTCAACAATCACGTAGGAAAAAAATTTACCTATTGGTAGAATTTTAATCCTTTTCTTACACTAGGAAGAAGTGTTCAGCCTTCTAAAACTGAAACACAATTTTTAATTTCTCTTGTGATTCTGAAAGCTGGATAAAACGATGATAATTACTTCACATAATCACATTACAAGCCACAACAATACACTTAGTAAGCAGCCAGGATGGAAATGGGTTAGACAAGGTGATATAGGAGTTCAGAAGACAGCTTCTCTAGGAGTTTATAAATAAGTGCATTGTTTAGCTTGCTGGAGGTTTCATTGTGTAAATCTGGTGGTTGTCTATAAAGTGATAAGTTCTTTTTCTGATCATTGAAAACAGATGTGAAATCAGGAACCAAAACAATTACTTTGATGTCTTGTAAGACTCTGACAAAGCTCATAACTTTGTATTCATACAAAACACAAGGTTATCCCTCAGGCTATTTTGAGAAAAATGTGCTGTTTGTTCAGAATTTTGCTGCAAAGACTCAGGGCCAGAAATACGGTGTTCTTTGGGGTTCCATGGTTGTTGTGTGGGTTTTTTTTCATATTTGAATATATAGACCTACTGACTCAAATGATTCACATAACAGCTTGTGGGATCACACCTGAAGGATTTTGCTGTTTTGTGCAGTTGCTAAGGATGTCACATTCCAGACTGCATTTTATTCCTCCATGTTTTCAGATGGGCTTTGGTGTAATCTGCAAGTCTCCCATATATTTTTTTTTTAGCAATTGCAGTGTAACCCAGGAGCTGCACTCCCCTTACTGGGATGTGACAGCACTTGAAAAAGTGGAATATATTGAGGGTTGCCTTCAGGCCCCACTGCTGCTGCTTTCACAGGAGTCTTCCTGACACCCCAATTTACTTGGCATAGCTCATGGAAAGTTTCCTGTTTAGCATCACTCTGTTGCTTTGTAACTACCCGGCACTGCTTGGTTTAAAATGCACGGAAATTACTTATTCATCTTTTATGGCTTGCTGGAAGAAAGTAACAAAAAAAGAATGGGCATTAAGGGCTAAGAGAAGAGTAAAAGGAAAGAGAAAGGGTAAGCTGAGAAAGGGGAGAGATGAAAGTTTGTTTGGAATAAATGCAGGTGGGTTGTTCAGGATTCTTTCAGCTGGTTATATCAGAGTGTGATGATCACAGAGGCTTCAGTGGGGATCGTGGCTAAGTGGGGAGAAAAAGTGGGAAAATATCATGTGTGGGGTGGGATGGGGGATCAGCTCGAGCTGGAAAGGGCCAAGGCAATCATTAGAGCTCAAAGGAAATTACAGCTGATGGTGCTGAAGATAAACGGAGGGGTAAAGGGTTTGCAGCCCTTCCTGCTGCCATTTCTATTGGTGATTTTGGAACAGAGGGGAGAAAAAAGGAGCGGGCTGTAGCCTGGAAGCTGCTCTGGACTCTACATCATCCCTAGAGCGTTAAAAGCCAGATTTGTCTTTTTTGTCTGCTGCTGGCCAGAAAGGAAATGTTGGAACTGGACCTCTCTGCTCTAGACACAACCCTGTGTTACTCTGGAACTGCCAAGTGCATAAAGTAAACCAAGTGATTAAAAACGTTGAATTTTTCTTTAATTTGTCAGCAACTGATGGCAAAAGATAAATGTTCAGTGTCATTAACAACTCATTTTTAATAATAAAGTAGACTGGACAAAACAGCTAAACCAAAAGATTTAAAATTCATTCAGTCTTTCCTCAAGCAGAATCGTCAATGAAGAGGGGAGCTCAGTAAGGATTGAGAGAGCAATAAAAATGTCTTTACTTTAGCAAATTTGGTGTCTCTGCGAAGCAGCTAAAATATAAACCCAAACTGCAGCTTTAATCACCAGATACGTGCAGAACAAGGATAAAGTCTGCAAGCACACCTGCTGGGATAATGGATTCCTTCACCCCTCCTTTCTATGCAGAAAGAAGCAATAGAAACACACCAGCCCAGGCATCAGCCATTTAGAGCCGGAGCTGCTTTACCTGCACACACCCAGGTTTTCTATGGATGCAGCAACTACTCTTTGAATTATGCGAGTGCTTGCTGCTTTCTCATTACTTCTGTTATCTCCTTAATTAACTAGTTGTGTCTCTTAGCTCGTTATAAACTTTTTTTTTTTTTTGTGGCAACAAAGGCAATTGCATTGAAGACTTAAGAGGCGAGCAGAGGATTTTTGTCACTCATGAAGGCACGATTTGCCTTTGTAAACTGCAGGTATCAAAGCAGTTTTTCTGTTCTGTTTGGACACACCGCGTAGTAACAGGGGGATAAGAGGCAGCTGTGCTTCAGACCGCATGAGGTAATTTGCAGACACATTTTAATTGCCTTTTAGAGAGCATGAAGGAGTTCCAAATAGTCTAATGAGTTCCAGCAAACACCTGTGAAATGCTTTTAGCCCACCATGTAAAACAGAAATTAAGGGAGAAATGAAGCACAAATCTAGCATGTATGTTCTGACGGGGGTTAGGGAGAAAAAATAGATTTTCTTAAGTATTCACCACCTTCTCGAAGACAGAGATAAAGAAGACTACAAACCATTCTATATATTCATACCAACAAAGAGCTAAAGAGAGAAATTTCAGGAAAAGGTCTTTGCAGAGCAGTTAATATATGAGCCTGAGGAGCAGAGGCTTGTTTGAGGTTGAATTATAAATGGTTTCAATGCATAAGTCTGTTTTTAAGCATTATGCTGTAACTCAGCAAAGCAATTATGGTCTGTCTTACCTTCAAGTGTGAGGGACTGTACCCACTTAAATCAGAGGTGTTCTGGAGTGCTTCTGCTCCTCTGGGGCTTAAAAATAGCGGTGGAATCTCATTGCAAAGATCCTGCAAACGAGCTAACATTAGTTATATCTATGCCTATGCAGTGTTCTGTATACACAGCTTTTTGTTGGAACTGTGGGTTGAAAACCTCTGGTGAGAGTGCATTTGTAGTTTGTGTTCAATATTTTAGCAGTTTGATGGGAATAGTACGTGAAATCCTCAATGAAGCTGATCCTTGAGTTGGAGCCTTGAATAACACGAGTTATTCACCCCTGTTATGGCTCAGCTGCAGAAAATACAACTTAGCACCCCCTCAAGAGTGTCGTGTGATCTTGAATGTGTAAAGATGAGGGATTTTTCCGGGTAGATTTTTTGAAAAAACTTCAGAAATTTAGAAAAAATATTCCAAACCCTATAGAGTTGTAATCCTCATAGAAGGGAGAGATTGTGGACATTGTTGTGTGGTGGCTTGTCTTTCAAAATCCATGCTGGGAGGATTTGCAGAAGGAAATAGTCTGAATTTTTTTTCTTTGGCATTTAAAAAATGCCCAACATTAACTCTTTCTTGCCCCCAAGAAATCCAGCAAGTTAATGGAAGTTATATAAGTTTTACATTAAACATACAGTAGAAGAACATCAATTTGACAAGAAGAGGTGAATGTTTAATATTTGGCATTTGATCATTTGATCTCACATGAAATAATGCTTTCTTAGGCCTCTTGGAGATGTTACACTTCTCAAGTGAGGAGTTTGCTGAATGTTTGGTTTTATGGGGAAGGGAAGTTTGCTGTTTGAATGCCATGACTGGAATTCATCTCTGGAATAAGACATTGCGCTGTAAGGCTGCTGGATCATTACTGCCTTAGCAATGAAAAATTCCATTAAAAATAATCTCTATCATGCACTTTGTCGTAACTTCTTCCTCGCCGGCAAGGACAAAACTCTTTAGGGTACAGGAGTGGAAGGAGAAATTTTATATGTGCAGTGCATGCTGCTGCTTAGCAGAGATAGCAAAGTGAGGGAGAAAGTGCAGAATATCCATTCCTCTCATATGGTTAATCCTGCAGGATTAATGTCCTCTGTTTTTCAGACCAAGTTCAGACATAAGCAGCAGATAAAGTATTCCATTTGTCATTTCTGATGCAACAGAGAAAGACTTGAGGGAAAAAAAAAGTCCCTATCGAGTTCAAATTATACAGTGCCTTCGGTCTGGAATCTTTTGTGGAATTGTAGAAGTTTCCTCCAGTTGTCCAAAAGGGGCATCAAGGAAGCACCAAGGCGGTGTTGAAGTGCTGTGAGAAGAGTCAGCCTCCTGCAGGATTGGCAGCAGCTGCCCAGCACAGTCCCAGGGCAATCCTAAACTCTTGGGGTGGGTGACTCGTTAATGAAGGTCAATAATAATGAGGAGTAATTATCATTAGGGTTCCTGTCCAACAGCACCGAGCTGCAGGGTCAGGAATGATTCCTCATGAAACCACAGAAACTGAAGCTGGGACTCCACTCCTCAGGTGTTGGCACTCCCAATAAAACTTAAAAAAGCCTTGCAAAAAGATCTATTTCTATCAGAAGTAAAATGCTGCCTCTTCTTTTGCATATGAAAAGGTCTCTAAATTTAAAAATGAGCAAGGTTCCTTATTTTTGTGGAAAGAGAACAAGATTTATATTGACCAGTGGAGGTGATTAAAAGTATAGCGGCCCTGTGGTCACGCAAAGGAATTGAAGAATAAGTTTTTCAATTATATCAAAGTCAAGGAATCTTAAAGTTAATAAAATTCTTTTTAAATGCTGTTTTTGAGATAATTTAATGCTTTCTACTGAGTAACTTTCTTGTGGCATTTTGAAAGGGAACAATTAATCTGAATAATTTAAATTCTGTTTAATTTCAGTATTAAGTATCCTTTGCTTTTAAATTTTTAATATCTTTTGGGTTACTTGTTAATGTAATTGTTTATTTAATATTATGTGTCCTATTTTATAATACTTTCAAAATGCTCAGCATTTCAGTCCTTTGACAACGTTGGCTTAAACCTGCTTTTCTATGATGTTTGCAAAAATAACGCCAATGATTTAATCATAAAATCCACACTGAGCAGTGTAGAAGTTGCAAATAATTAAGTAACGTTATAATAAAGATCTGTCCCAGAACACCGCATGTCATTTCAGTTAAGGTTTTGCAAGTCTGTACTTTAGAAACAATAAACTTCACGAGCAAGAATAACAGCCAGGGTTAGCATTTCTAGACTCATTCTACCCCCATCCACCTCAGTTTCATTTTCCTTTCATTTTTATCTACTCAGTGCATTCTTTTTTCCTCTCCTCCCTTCCTCCTCTTGCTTTGAACACATTCTTGTGTATGGAGACTCTTCTCTCTGGTCTTGGTTAAAAATTGAGGAACTCCTATGCAAGATTCCTCCCGTTCCTCCAAGCATTTCTTTGTTTACCGCCTGCTCCTCCTCGGGCAGCCCTGAACGCCTCTCACCACCTTTCTCCAGAACCTGTGAAGCATCAAAGCACACTTTGCTCCAGCCAAACCTCTTTAGATCTCCAAGAATGTTCCTCCTCTTGTTCTCGTGTACTTTTAAAAGGGTTAAACCCTCCAAGAACATTAAAGATCAATAAAACCGTTATTATAATTTCATTATGCATGTACTTGAGATAGGCAGGTTTGGGGGGCAGTTAGACTCTGCTTGTTTTAATTACTTAAATAAAGACATATTTTTATTTCCTAGTACCTTTTAGAAGTTAGTGTTTTATCTCATTATCGTGATAAATACACTGCAGAATTATCAAGTACTATTCAAAAAACATCATCTCCCCTTGCTAAAGGCCGTACCACTTTGGAGAGCCTGAGGAGCTCCCTGCAGCCGGAACGTGCTGGAATTCTAAGGAAAGCTGTGCTTTGGTCTGTGTTTGCCAGCAAATCCTCCTCGTACATGGAGACTTTTGAATTGTTTTCTCTGAGCTGTCCATGCTCAACACTCAGATAGTCCTAAAGAGATTTAAGAGCTTTTTAAACAAAAACGGTTGATATCTCCCAGCCACGTTCGTGAATAAAAATAGGAAGTTTATTTTGAAACTTCAGCTTTCCTTTAGTTTTACTCTGAAATTACAGTAGAATCTCTGTCAAGATTATAGTGCTCTGTAGCAGTTAGTCCTAATTTCAGAAACAGATTGTCAATGCTGCCTCTCTGGGGTCTGTGGACTGTGAAATTCAGTCAGGAAAAACAAACTCAAAGGTGATAGACATTTGATAGGGATTGCCCAGGCTGAAGAATTGCTGTCCTGTGCTGGGAGCCTGGATCAGCAATTCCTGCTCTGCTCCTGCCGAGTATGTACCTGTTCCACTGCTCAGGACTCAGGGAAAGGAGAGAGGATTTGGGAGGAGGGAATATTTTTCCATTAAAGTAGGAGCTGAAGTAAGAAAAACTCCCCATTCAGAAAGCCCAGTAAAACCTGAAGTAATCAAACATAGGGAAAAGTAGTCAAGGACCAAGAAAAAAGCTTCAAAATACTTTATGCTCATTTGCCAAAATTCCCAGCAGCAAAGGATTTGTAGCATTAGGGTCTTAGGAATGTCATTAAGTTTTATTTATGTCATTGTAGGGTGTAAAAAATGGACAAATAGATGGAAAAATATAATAAAAAGTAGTAGCCTGTTTTTATTCTGTGTATTTATACAGTTGGTAGTGATGGGTGCACAAAGCCAGAGGTGGGAAGAGAGTGAGGAGGTGTTAAACCATCTAAAAGTGAAGTTTAGGTTGGTCTAAACCCAGTGTATATATCTAGATATGCATCCTTAAACAGGACAGAAACGGGTTCATTTTTGTGCTGTTTAATTTTGTGCATAATTGCAAGTAGTAGTAGCACCATCCAGAAATTCGTATTTCTCCAAAGAGGGTACAGGAAAAAGCATGTTAGAATCAAAATAATATCATTCTTCCTGAAATTTCTGATTGTGGTAAACTGAGAAAAACCTGTCACTTGTTACGAAACTGCCTCGCTTTTCCATTTGCTTCTTTATTGTGCCCAACTACTACGGAGTTGCCCCAAAAGAAACACTAAAGGAGTGCAGTAGGGAAGAGGAAGAAAAGGATTTGTCCTGCTTTGTTAAGGCATGTTCTCTCCTTGGACTCCCTCCGGCTAGAATGGATTATTCTTCCCAGGGTTAAAGCTTGGCATCAAAGACGAGCCCATGTCCAGAGTAAAGACAGGGGAACGGAGAGAATTGAGTAAATGACTGCCCAGGGTGGCAGCAGGAATCTGACAGGTTGGCAAAGGCTGAGAGAGGGAGAAAGGCAGGGAATGAACAGAAGCCATCTGCTGCTCCTGCCATGGGTGAACAAACTGGTGTGAGTGAGAGCCATCCTTGCTGGCCTTTGCCTGCTCATACCTTTTGTCTCTAACTTATTTTAGATTTTTGGGTAATGAGCAAATACCATTTTTCCCTGAAGATTCACGTCACTACAAACCCACCAAGGCTCCTGGGAGGAAACCCCCACGGATGCCAAAACCCCAAGTGAGGCACTGCCACTGCCATGGCTGCAAACCAGACAGGTGCATTCCTGCATCCAAGAGGGCTGGGGTCTCACAGACCTGGGCTGAGCACAGGATGTGCAGCCAAGAGTCAGAATTCCACTAAAATGGAACCAGGAGAGAGGAACTGCTGTTACACAACCAGTCATAATTAGGAAAAGGACATAAATATAGATTACTGCTCATCATCTTAAGTAAAGAGTTCAATCATCTGACTTCTTAAAAAAGTAACATGTTTTTCTATTAAAATCCATTTCATTACAAACATGCATAATGTTTATAACAAAAATTTCAGATGTGAACCTTCTGCCTCTACATTTTTTGTTCCAGTATGCTGGCCCTCAGAACAAAGTAAATATTACTAAATACTCTTAGTGAGAGCAGAGTAAATGCAGAGCAAATGTTTAGAGATGTTTCATGTTTTTATCATGACTGCTTTTTACCTCTGCATGAAATGTTAAAAAGTTGTAGTACATCTCTAACACAAAGCAAGGTGAGTTTTGTTTTAATCAAGGTAGAAAATCTGAGCTTTACTAAATTACAGGGATAATATTGTGAGAAGTTTGTGAAAATAGGTTGCTGTAGTGTTTGGAGTCAGAGCTCTGCTGTTGGCTTTCCCCCCTCAGACGCTTGCAATGTATCATTAAGAATTTATGAATAATTAAGCCAAACCAAAATACCATCTTACACTGTCCTAAATACGATCCTCCTGCTTGCAGGGTCTTTATTTGTATAAAATTAGCTGTCCACACATAGTCCTCTCCCCACCATTGATTACCTAATTACACAATCACTCCATCAGTAAATCAGCACAACATCTGTGACCCTCGGTGTCACTGCAGGACCCCCTGTGATTCCCCAGGAGCTTTGCTGAGGCGGTGCTGCTGCCATAATATATTCATTATCCATTAGATCTGGCACACGCTCTGCAGTGCTCAATTACAGCACAATCGAGCGCGGGGCCCGGTGTCAGCCCATGTAATGACTTTCTGATTATCTGTCTTTAAATGATGAATGAAATGAAAATGTACTATTCCAACCCAATGTGAGATTGCTAAAGATGCTAAATGGAAATTTTACATACGCGGTCTACGGGAAGAGGGATGAGGTTAGGGGGCAAGGGTTTGCCTTGCACTCAAAAATAAAAGGAAGAAATCTTTTCTTAAGCCACCATAAAACCATCTGGGGAAATGGAGCTGCCTTTAAAGGTGTGGTCTTGTGCCCATGTATTTTCTGACCATCTCATGTTTTCAGTCTCACAATAATCATTGGAAGGACGAAAATCTCAATAATTCTTTTAATTTCATGTTTTCCCTTTTTGTTGGAGACACTTAATTGCTAGAGTTAACTCTGTGTGTAAGAACATTTCTGGAGACTGAAATTTATTATAATAAAGACCTGTAATAAGGAGTCACTTCCAATTTATTTTTTAATTATATGAGTTGTGGGAAAAAGAACTGCTCTGCATTGTTGCACTTTAAAATAGATTTCTATGTGGAACTCAGGTTTTTACAGCTTATTCTTTGGGAGCAACAGACCTGGCCTCCATTTTATGTTCAGATAACAAGATAAAAGATGTTCACCTTTTATGAAGAACATCTGCATTGTTGTGAAATGCTGTAAAACCTGAGATAACCAATAATGTAGATCACTGCCAGATGTGGTTTCTTACATAATTTCTTAAAATCCCAACTTCAAACAGCGTTGGAAGAGCAGGCTGTCATCCCATAAACACCACACATCAGTATGGGAAGTAATATTTTACCTGAACAGAATCCCACTAAGTAATCTAGAACAAAGTGAGAGGTACCAGTACATGCCAGGGTTATAAACAGAGGAGAGATTTGTAAGCAATCTGCTGCTCAAACAGTTCTGAAGCAGATGTTTGATGGTACAGTCGTTTCTGTCTCTGATCACATCTTCAGGTATTTTGGTTATAATTGAAAATCCCATAAAACCCCACGTTGGAGTGCTCGTTGACTCATTTAAATTAGAGCTTCCCATCTTACACCCTGAAGTTGAATACTTCACATTTTTGGGTGGTGTGCAAGTGTAGCTCTGGGTTTTTAACCACAATGTGACCAGTGGAAGGATTAATTTTTTTGCCAGAATAATGTGGAACTTATTTAAGGCTTTTCAAGTACATCCACGTACATTTATCAGCATCCTGATATCTCCATTGTAGGAGTACTTTTAATACAAAAGTATTTTCACCTGACACATTCTGTGGGCAAATTAATTTTGCTCCTCGTAAATGTTGTGTGCACGTTCTAAGTGTACACTGCACGAGCAATAAATACAATTGCAATGCACAAGTTTATACTGTACAAACACAGAGAAAGGCAGTGGCAACCCTCTGGAATTGGCAACAATGTCCGGTTCAGCTATAAAACCTGACGCTGTACAGCAGCTGAAATAAATTTGGGTTTAGAAATATTGTCCTGTTTGGAGAGCTTGAGGGAAGGAATCCAAAGAAATGGTGTGTAGCTCACTGGTGCTTCATGATTTTTGACAAATTTGTGATTAAATTCCAGATGGAAATGAATTTGGGTTGAAAGTGGCATCACTAAGTGAAAAACTACCCAAAGGTTCCATTGTACTCAGGTGTGTGTTTGGGGTTCAGTCAGCCCATTCCAGAAGCAGAGGCACTGAAAAGATTTGTAGCCCCTTAAGAACCTGGAACCTTCTATTTTCCCCAGGCCCCAGGGCCTCATTTTGAGTAGATGTTCAATAATAAACTCTCTGATAAAATACAGAGAAATATGCCAAGGTAACACGAGGCAGAGAGAGGGTGTCAACAATACAAGAGACATTCATCCCTTACAAATCCATGAGTTTAACCCAAACCAGGGGACAGAGCTGCTCGGGGCTGGTCTCAGGAACCCAGCTGGATTATAGAACCTCGTGAAAGGAAATTGTGGAAACTCTTAAACAGAAAGAGGAGACCTCCTGGTGAAATAACTTTAACAAATACATTATTATTTTTGATACTGCTCACACTATTTTAATCATCGTCATAGGATCATCCTAAGCCTCTCTTATTTTAACTTTTAAGAAATCAAGGCTGGATTTTTTAGAAGTCAGTAAATTCTTTCAGTTGAGAATAACACTTTGTCAGATGGCAAAAGAATTGTCTGCATACAGACTTTTATTTTGAATAATAAAAATGTTTCCATCAAATTTAGTTATAGTACAATCCTGTCCCCCATTAAAAAAAAATTAAAAAATTAAAATTCCCATGACTTAATATTTTTACTTGGTTGTAGAAGCCAAAACGTATGAAAGGCTGAAATGTCTGACAAGTAATTCTGGTTTTCTTCATTTAATTTTCTCCACTCTTTCCTCATTGGCTATAATCCCCAGCAGCTCCGGAGATTTGTAGTATCAGGTAACAAAGCTGGGATAATGCAGCAGAGCGCAAACCCCAGGCTGGTCCTTAAAAAGAGGATAGAGATGACCTCTGGAAGAATAATGCAATTTAGTGCTGCTCCACTGGATTTACTCCTGTTTGTGCTTGTTAGCGTTGGAAGGCAGAAAGCCAGACAGCAAGGAGGGAAAAAAAAACTGTGAGGGAAGTCAAATAAAGGTAAATGCTCAGGAAGATTGTAGTAATTTTAAGACCTTCATATTAGATTAGAAAATCTGCAAGTTACAAATTAATTGGCATAAATACACATACTAAAATAATTATGAATTATAATTATATTGCAGGCTAATTACAGTATCTCTTTCTTCTGTAAATCAGGTGCTGATCTTCTGTAAATAACTTGAGAGAAATCTCATGAACAGCATATAGTTAGTATTTGTTAATATTTTAATGTTGGACAATTAGAGAGAACACAGATCAGAATTTTGTCATTCTGAGTAATCTTTCTTTCTTTCTTTCTTTCTTTCTTTCTTTCTTTCTTTCTTTCTTTCTTTCTTTCTTTCTTTCTTTCTTTCTTT
>VYZT01059546.1:0-39837 GCA_013400735.1 Pomatostomus ruficeps | reverse complement strand
ATCCATGGAAATTTCCCTGTCAAGCCCAAGGGCTTTGGAGTGTTGGGGAGTGAAGGGAGAACAGACTGAACAGGACTTCCCTGCTCTCCAGGTGCTGACTCTGCACCCGAAAGGAGCTCAAGATGTCACCTTTGTTTTAAAGGAAGCCCTCGAATGCTTGGGTTTATCCCAGGCTGGCCTCAGCTCCCCTTGGGCTTGGAATCACCCCCGTGATTCACAGCTCCTGCTGGAAGGCTCCGTTCTACTCCCAGGCTTGGTCAGTGCGTGGGCTAGGATGGAGCCTATCAGGGGTTATTGTGTTGTCTGGATCAAGTGAGGAGATTTCTGCTCGTGTTTCCCACTCATGTCGTTTTCTCAGCCTTTTATCTGCAGGGCATGTAGACTGAGCTCCCAGGAGAGAACAGGACAGGAAATCCATGGTGGCAGCCTGGTAGAAATGAGAGTGATCTGTCAGTGGTCAGCTGTTATTTGCCTCCATTTTGGTTAATCAGGCAGAGGTAGAAATATACTGCAGGTGTGTATATGTATGTATATATATATATATATTTAATCACCTCGTGACCACCTTCTGGCACCTTCTGGCACGTGATGCAGTGCAGACAGTGAGGCTGAGAAGCACAGCCTGCAAGGACAGTCTGGAAAGCTCAAGACATCTGTTTTCCACGATATCAACTACAGCTGCTCAAAGATGCTGGGGTCTGAAAAGAGTTTTAGTCTCCCATGAGTAGCTGGAACATGTGGTGATGCATTTCAGTGGTGTTGGACATCATCTGCTAGCCCTATTGTTCTGCTTGCTAGTGATAAAAAAAAATATATTTCTACAAATAAAAGCTACAACTGTAAGGCTTTTCTCTGATCTTTGATAGAGGAGTGATGTGCACATTACTGATCTGTGTGTGTGGGCATATTTGAGAAACCCAGGAAAATGCACAGGTGCTTACCCAAGGAGCTGTGAGCTTCTACTAAAATCCATACTAAAAACAAACAGGCTTTTAATTAGAAAACTTGCTTTGCTACTAACTGGAAATAGAGTTTCAGGTCTCTTAGTAAAAATAACTTTTTAATCTCAAGCCTCTCACAGTATTAATCAGTAATTTAAATACTCAGCAACTGGAAGGCCAATGTTTGTGCAGGCCATGTGGGGTTTGTGTGAGTGTCTGTCAGTTGTTCATAGCTGTTCTCAGCAATCAGCACATCTCAGAGCCAGGTTTGAAACACTGGGCAAGCGAGTCCGACCTTTCCTCTCATTTTCATATTCAATCACTGTTTTTCTGCAGATAAATGACAAAGACGAGGGGGCCAAATAAAGTTTTCTGGTTTCAGGTACAATCTTTTCAAACAAAGCCTTATAATTTGATAAACACGGCAAGGATAACATGCCTCAAGAGCTTAAGAAATAAAGCTGGGTTTCTGTCTTCAGAGCAGCAGAGATTCCAGCCTCTCTCACTCGCTTGTCAGGTTTTGATTGACAATGATTTTCCTACAGTTATCCCCTGCTTCAAAATACCCTGGGAAGGATATTATGCATTCCCAACCTGTCAGCTTTGGCTGCCTTACAGAGTGTTCAATTATGCTCTGATCGAATAGCTGCCCAGTGTAGGCCACATAATGACTTCCTGATTATCTGACTTTAAATGATAAATGAAATGAATATGTAACATTCTTTTCAAACACGGGATAGTCACTGAGCCAAATCAAAACTGATTTTTTGCCCTTTTGTCTGAAAAAGAAGAATTATATTTTATTGTAATTCCATTCAACAGTTGTTCTGTTGCTTGTTTTGCCTTCATTAAGATAAACACGGAATGAGTTATCTGGAAAACGCTGGCCTTTTTGTTTTCAAACAGATGCTGAAGGTGCTAAATGCTGCTTAGATTGTTCTCCTTCCTCTCTTTACATTGACTGAGCAAGGTCAGATTGATATGATCAGCTCCTATTGGGAATATTTCAATACTTGCTGGCACTGCAACAAGTCTGTTGTGAGTAATGCTGTATAGACAACATTAAGGCCTGCATAAATTATTTAGTGGCAGTAGTGCGAGATGTTTTTCATTTCCAGTCTGTGGTGTTGGTACTGAGCAACCGACACAGCGTTTGAAATCAAATAAACCTCTCCCCCCTCTCTGGGACAGCACACATTTGTTGTGCTGAAGTCAAAGCCTTCTCGGGGAGGTTCTTCAGCCTCTTCAGCCGGCAGCCCGTGACAGGCAGCTTTCTGAGCACTTCAGCTGAGTTTGAGATATGATTGATTGTGCCAAAGCCATTTGTGAAACCTTGCCTTGATACAAAGACTTAATAAAAAGCAACCTCTGATTTTTGAACACAGCCTGATACTCGGGGCTTCTGTACCACTGGGAATATCATGTGATGTCAGAGATAAAAAGAATCCTTGTGTGAAGCTGAGCTCATTTTGAATTTTGTTAACTGGCTAAAGACTGGCAGCCCAGGCCCAGGTCCTCAATGAAAGATGCACTTTGACCCCATTCTGAGCAATCCATCCCTAAGATCAGCTCCTGAACTCGCATTCTTTCTGATTTTCAGCCTAATGGGAAGATGCAATAGCCATGTAAAATTCTTCAGCTTGGCTGCAGCAGAACTGTCTTTTCAGTACAATAATTTTGCTGTTATTGTTCTCACTAGGCAGATCATGTCTGGGAGTAGGCTCTCAAGGGCCACTTAATTCTTGAAAACGCTCCAGTGATTGAAATATTTGAGAGAAACAGCCCCTCTCATAGGGCAGCACTTCGGGAATGACCCTTTTTGTCAGAACTGAATCCGTGTTGTGTAATGGGGAGACTGGCAGTGATCCAGTCACGACTGTGTTGAGATACACCGTGTGCTCCTGGGGCAGGGAGCGTGACAGAGGGAGGCTGCACCCCCCTTTCACCTGCTGTGATTTCAGTGCCAGGCATGACCAGCGGGGCTGGCCTGAGCAGGAGGACATTCCTGCACACCAGCAGGGCTGCTTCTGAAACAAATCCTACGTGGTCATGTTGTCACCCCAAGAACTGCCACGGTTTGCATTTCAGTCGGTGATGTTTACATTTTGCATGCTTTAAAATATTATAACATAGACCATGCACTATTGCTTTGTTATACCACGAGAGGAGCTGTGACTGGAGGAGGAATTGTTCTGGGAGGGAAGAGCTCAGGAAGTGCTCGGAGTGCCTGCAAGAGGAGAGTGAGGCAGCAGAACCTGGGCACCAGGCACAACAGCACTGAGGAGAGGTTTTGGAAAGCGGGCAGAGAGTGTGGATGTTGGCAATAACTTCATCAGCAGCAGCCTGCCAGTGAGAGGTGACAATTCAGCTCAGCTTAATATGATATCACTAAACCGCCTTCCTGCGTTATACAGCCCCGTTAGAGTGTGCAGAGTTAATGCAGTTTTACATGCAGATGATTTCCTGTAATTTTGACTCAGTTACTCTCTATATTCCATTTCTAGAGGCTGGTAATATGTTTTACCAAATATGAGAATTGAATTACCAAAAGAAAACGACTGAAGGTTTCAAAACAAACCTTGTGGCTGAGTAGGTTGTGATTCAGGAGATCAGAGCTCTTGTTGTAATGTTTTCTCCTGTATAAGAAACAGAGTGACTTGAAAGGGTCTAAAGTGTTTTTATTTTAGGTATAAAATAACATCTATTTTAAAATGAAATAAGTAACTCCTGGATTCTGGAAATACATGGGGTTTCCAATTAAACTTCTTGGGGCTACATTATAACAGTTCTTGTAGCTCCTACCTCACAGTTGGAACACACAACCCAGGTGAAACTAAGGGGTACCTGAGCTCTTGCACAGTTAAAGTACTTTCAGCTGCCCAAGTTCACTTGATTTTGTACTGCTGTGCTTGTGATTCTTTAAATTAGCTACAGCTGAGCTGGCTGCAGCTAATGAATCGCTGCTGCAAGCGGAGTTGTTTCCTTAGTAGATCCGAAGCGAGATGGAGGATATTTCTGGGTTTTGATCAGGTAAGGTGGTATTTATACGTAGAACAAACAAAATTTAATCAACTAAAGTGTCTCTTTTTATTTTCTTCTAATTTACCTTATTTGGATTTTCTGCACTAATTGTTATTATGCTAAGCAGAGGTGATTATAGTGTGTGTCTATACTGCTGCAGTGACAATTCTTAGTTCCTGTGCAGGCAGAGGAGTTCACTGTTCCTAACCCCTGCACTCTGCACTTCAGTACAATCAATTATCTGAGTATTTGCCCTGGTTGTTTGGGGTTTTGTTGTTGTTTTCTGTCCTTTTCTACACTTTTGTGTGTAGCTGCTGTGTTCTTTTCAGCAGTGCTTGAGCTGCTTACTTAGAAGTGATGTCTGTATGTCACACTCATACAGACACATTTTGTCCCACTCTCTGGAACTCAGTAAAGCAGAAAGAAACATAGGTAATTTAAAAGCTATTTGGAAAAACGAAACAATGTGAAATTAAGAAGAGATAAAGACAATTTACTTGTTTCTTTGTTCATCTCTTGTAAACACTTAGAGCATTCTTAGAGCAAGAAAGACTATAAATACAGTTCTGAGAATTTTGTTTATTAAACAGATGAGGAGAATAGGAAATCAATCAATGCATTCTGTCTCTCTTCAAAAGTTGTTGTGGGAAGAATGTGCCAATATATTTTGCCATGCTTTATGAAGTAAACTGTACCGTCTCTTTGCTTTCTTTCCTCACTGTGTTTAGCGCCACAGCCTCATGACCAGGTGTTGCTGGTTATCTCTTAAAGAGGCAAATCCAGCTAAATTAAATCTTTCTGTTCTGAACTCAGGCAATGTGATATGAGGTATTCTCTAAAATGTCCAGCATTGGAGCTAAAGTAGAACATAAAATAGAAAGAAGGAGAAAAGGTGGCAGCAGAAACACCCATCATAATCTCTCTTCCCCAGTTCTGCAGTATGAAAATCTCAGATAGACCAGCATGGTCTTATCATCCTTCTTAGCTGTGTAACATTTTGTTGGGCCCTAGAAAGGCTGAGCGAAGGTGGCATGGAAACATTTCATCAAGACCAGTACGAACACAAAACCAGAGAAGGTTTCTGAACTGGTAATCGATTAGTATGTGCTCTGAGCGTGTTAGTCAGGTAGGCAGCCTAAGATAAATTTTTCATTTTTGAAGTTTGATTGCACAGGAAGCACAGTTGGTGCAGACAGAACCTCTGGAAACGTCTGGAAAGGGAAGGATGACCTGTTGTTTATTCCCCAGAATGGAGGTGTGTCGCTCCTTGATTATCAACAGTGAGAGACCAGAGATGAGGGTTCTTTTAAGAGGATCATTGTCCTTTTATTGACTCTCTGAATTCGGATGAGTCAAATTAAAGATAAAACTTCGGGCTGTGTCTGTGGGGAGGACTGGGGAATATTGCTGGGGTGTGTGGCAGGATGACTGATAGAGCTGCGCTGGCAAGTTGTGCATTTCTAATTGCATCAAGATTGTTTCCTGTCAGGTTCAATTACTCCATGGGAAATTCAGGCAGGAGCAGGAGTCCTGCGAGCTCACAGCAGTGCTCCTTGAAGGCTCGGGACTGCCCTGCAGCAGTTTTCCCAGCAATTAGCAGTTGTTTAATTTTTCATGTTTGGCCTTTCCTTTTTTTTTTCCGTTTAGTATTGGTTACTCTGTAGCAACATGAAATTATTGATTAGTGTTTGTGTGGTTGGTGCACCCAGTCCTGGGCATTCAGAGGCAGGTTTGGGTACCCACTGGAAATCGTGTGTTGGTAAGCAGGACACACAGGAGGCAGTGCATCATGTGGAAAAATGAGAAAGTTTTGAGGAATTTAATCTTGTGAAAGGAAAAAAACCAAATCTGGGGGTGTCCCTGAGTCTTGAGGCACATGGTGTGTACAAATTTGGTTGTTTTTAAAAGGAAACTCAGTGTGTCTCCTCTCCCAGGCCCCTCTGGGATGCAGGGCAGTCTCTGGGGTGGTACCCCCAGCACCTCCTCCTGTGTTCCCTGGGAAGGACACACCAGACTGGGGACATCTGCCGGGGTTCCCCTGCCAGGGTACAGAGTGAAACATGAAGTTTGAGTGCAGCAATGTGAGCTCTGGGGTACCTGAGGATCAGGAGACTGCACTGGGAGTTTGAAGCTCCTCAGCTGGACACAGAGCCTGGGGTGCAGGGGCTGCTCTGGGGGCTGCTCCCCACCCCAGCAACTTCCCGGGATGTGCAGCTGGCAGAGGGTTTGCTATACCCAGGGAAGTGTTAAAATGACCTTGCACTGGAGTGGTGTTTAAAATCTGCTCTTTCATGTTGAATAAATGGAGGGGGGGAAGAGGATGGGTCAGATGCTGTACAATGACAATTAGGATAATGGGTAACCTGTCATGCAAATGAGTCTAAAAGGCCTTTAATCATTGGGCCCGCAGGAGAAAGGATCTGAATTTATAAGTACTTGTTATAAATGCATTAAGAATAAATACTGGGAAAGGGAAAAGGACTATTTAACCTGAAGGAAAATGTGGATAAAAAGACCTGGAAGGTACCATCTGGCCATGATCAAAGTGGATCTGTCCAGCTTACCAGGGAGTGAGATTTGCCTTTGAAAAGTTCCAGGGGGTCAGCAGAGCTGACTCATTTCGAGGCAGAGTGATGGCACTTGGCAAAGACTATAGGAACAGGGGTAATTGCAATAGCAAAGGATTGTCCAGTCATCCAGAATATTTTCCAGTCTGTTTCATCTTTTCCCTTATAAAAGGATGCATCTAAGTCAAGACATTTTACTTCCTTTCACACAGCAGAAGTGCAGCTTTGCAGAGTTACATGTGGTGGGAGAGTAGTGGGTGGCATCTTTGGGGGCAGAAAGGGGCTGTAAATAATCATCACTGCCTTGTGAAGCTCAAAGGACTTAAGGAAGAAGAGCGAGCTGAAATATTTACTTTTTTTTTCCTTCAGCCCTGTCCATGTTGACATTTGACATGAGCTAGGAGAAGGACTGGGAACAAAACATAAAAATTATAAGCAGCAGCAAAATATATTTCATTGCACAGCACTGTTGAGTGTGGATTTTCTCATCATGTGTTAGTGCTACTCGTGCTACTGAGAATCAGCCACTAGGCACTGGTTTTTAAGGAGGAAAGTATGGCTTAATGAAGGTTTTTGTTGTAGGAATTTTATGTGAAGCTCGTACCAGTCAGCTTTGCATTTCCCTTGTAGTGAACCCAGTTACACATCTCACCACCTTTGCACACCGACACATCTCTTATCTGTTCTCATCTGGTCATGCTCCATGTAGAGAGCATCTTCCAGATCAAATCAAATTCTTTCTCTTTTTTCTGGTGGTCATTTGAAAAAGGTGTATTCAGGAATGCGTTTTTGATCAAAATGCTGTACATGACAATTATACCTGGAAGCAATTTGCCCAGGAAGACACACAGGCTATGAGGCAGTTCCATCAGGCGTTGGCATTCCTTTAATGTGCTTCAAATCATCCCTGAAAAATGCTCTCCTTAGAAATCAAAGGGAAGATATGGCTGTTCTTGTGTGGGATATGAAAGTATCTGGGTAACCTAAACTTATTACCAACATTTCTTTCCAAATTCTGAAGTTTTTTGACCATGTATACTTCTGTATCTGTCTGACTTAGCCAAGTTTGAGGGCTCTGACTATTTCATTACAAACTTCTGTTTTGATTATTGGGAATGAAAACCAGTTAAGGCAGGAAATGCCACTGGGCTGTAGATATTGAAGACTTTCTAGGCAACCAAAAGTAAATCTTTCAAAGCTAAATATATATACATAGTTTACCTTAAAGAGATTTCTTCAGAGAATGCAATGTCATCTTGCACTCCTTTATAATATATACACTGGGAAAAAGCCAGAGTATTCAAACACACAGAAAAGAACCCTAAAAGTCACTGTGGTTTCTGAATTTCAAATTAGGAAGGAGGGAAGAGTTAAGTCAACAAAGTCATTTGGTGTTTGTTTTCTTGATGAAGTGGTAGCAATGTACAGGTAGATTGTGCAAAGGAAGTCAGAGCTTTGTGCTGTTTGTCTGCAGATTTCAGAACAAGATTTGTGATTTAGCACAGAAATATTTCCATACCTGCTCCTTCCAACCCTCCAGCCCCCTCCTCCCTTCTGGATGTACGTGATAAATGACAGATTCTCTCCGATGATATTCCTGTGGTACTCCAAAATAATTCTGCAGACACGGTAAAAGCTTTTAGAGACTGTAAAACTGATTATCTCTTCTGTAGCTCTTTTCATCTTCAAAGCACTTACCAACATTAACTAATTAATCCTCACAGCATCCCCCTGAATTAGATCTCATTGCCATTATACAGACGGAGGAACTGAAGCAAACACTTTGTGAGTAGCTCCTGAGCACAAGACAGTTGGTGACAGAGGTGGAATCGGAATGCACAGAGCTGGATGTCCAGGTTCTCTGACCGAACTGCCCCCCATTCCTCTCCTGAGAAATGTACCTCTAGGTATTGGTTATATTATTAATGAAACCCTGTTAGGCATGGCTTTGATGGGAAATTTATTTATGATCAGACAGACTATTATCTTTTTAAATCCCCTTTCTGCAATGTTTTCTGACTGCTCCAAGTTTGTTGAAAGATAAACCTCTCCTGAGGATCACTGTCTGATGACTGCAAACTTCAAAATTAAAGAGCAAGCAGTCGTGGTGTTTCGGCAGGAAGCAGAAATTGGGAAACAAGCCTCATTCTCTAGTCTGAATTTAGGGGCTTGTTTATCAAACTACTCAGTATTGTACAATTGAACTCAAAACCACGCAAATTTACCCTGTTGCTGGAATGAAATCATCTGGATGCTCAGAGGCTCAAGTTTTGAAAGTCCAGAGGACAGACAGATGTTCCAGGTGCGGTTGAGAACTCTCCCATCTCCTTTAGGGGTGTGTTTTATAACCACCTCAGAGGTTGTGACCACTGGGCTGCATTTCTTTGCTGTCTGAGGCCACATTGCCATTTGAGGGGCTGTTTGTGAGGCAGCATTGCCATTTCAGGGACTGTTTGTGGGGCAGCATTGCCATTTCAGGGACTGTTTGTGGGGCAGCATTGCCATTTCAGGGACTGTTTGTGGGGCAGCATTGCCATTTCAGGGACTGTTTCTGTCAGTATTGCCATTGGACTGTTTGTGGGGCAGCATTGCCATTTTTGAGGGGCTGTTTTTGGGGCAGCATTGCCATTTTTGAGGGGCTGTTTGTGAGGCAGCATTGCCATTTTTGAGGGGCTGTTTGCCAGAGCAGCTGCTGGGCTGCAGAGCAGTGCAGGGCTTGGTGAGCAGATGCTGGAGCTGTTGGTGCCGTGGTTCAGCTCTCCCTGGGGGGCTGTAGCTGCTCCTCAGCAGGGTGAGGGGTCCCTCTGCTCCTGTGGGAGCAAAGAGCTGCTCTGAGCAGGGTGGGGGCTCAGGTGCTGTCAGTAAATACTGCTCAAAGTTCAGCAGACGGGCTCTTAAATTAATATTTAAGCAGATTACTACATTTTGTCTGCTTCATTAATTTTTTATTAATTTATGAAAATGCTGTTGATGGAAGTAATATTGACAGGGTGTGCTGTTTTGTTTTGGATGCCGGAGTTTTTTTAATATCTTCTGGTAAATGGAAACCTGTCTTCCTTAGGAACACAAACCATCTAACAAGCCATATGGGGCAAATGCTCTAATAAGACAACAATTATTAGGGCATGATGCATTAATGTTTTATATTGTTCATAACTCAGCTTTAAGAGATTAATAATGGAGATGTGAGGGGAATGCTGTCTTAAGTGTTTATGATTATGTTAATATTAAGACATAGCGTAGGAGAGGAAATTGCTTTCAGGTAGTTACTCTTATTGTTTGTGGAGAGGGTATTGTGAAGGAAATGTTCTTTCTCTCTTCTTCCCATAATTCTTAAAGAGTTCTGCTGAACTGAAGTTATAGGAACAACCCTCCACGACTGCAAATCCATGAGAACCTCTTGTAACTGAACTTTCTTTAAAAAATAATTCTAAAATTACCACAGCTGAAACTCTACCCCCAAATCACTGAAGAGTACGATTTCCAGAACTTTAATTAATTTTGGAAATTTCACAGCTTTTCCTTCTATGTCTGAAACAAATCCTAATGGCTCAGGACTCTGTTATGATCTGACCTGTGCACTTGCATTCAGCCCATGCACTCAGATATAGATAAAGGTAGAGAAGAATGCTTGGAAAGTTTGGAGGTAATATTTAATCTCAAGGATAGAGTTAACAAGTGTAGTAAGGAGAAAGGAAAAAAAAAAAAAAGAGATGAGGGGAATTCTGCAAAGCTGTTTAGTTGTGTGCATAACAAAACTATTCTGAGTGTAGATATTTTTATTTAGCTCTTTTTTCAATCTTAAGCAAATGCTGAGTATTCTCCTTTCTTCTAAAAGTTGCTGAAACAACAGTGCATTTTGTGGGAGATGAGAATTCTTTGCTGTGTATCAGAATCAACTCTCTTCAAAGTGGTGGTGTGTTGTTTTGTGGCTGTCAGTAGAATGAAAATGGGGTATTGACACCTTTATAGAGTAATTCTGACTGGCCCTCTCCTATCCCAGAGTAAATGTGGCTGTGTGGTCTTCACATGGCTCCATTCTTCCACATTGAATTTTTGCTCTCTGCCCCTTCTCTTCAAGGCTTTGTCCTATTTTCTGATCAGAACCCGAACCCTACACAGCTGAGCTGAGCTTATAAAATGCTGATGTGAGACAGAAGTGAAGCAGTGCAAGTTCACAGAATTGCTGCTCCTCCCAGCACACCCCAGACTGATTTGTGTCTCCCTCCTGCTTTGGGGTGCCTGCACGGGGCTGGCTCTGCCTGCACCCACCGAGTGGAACCCGCCCGTTTATCGCAGCCCAGCAGGCAGGACACAGATATTCCCCAGCAGCACCACTGCACCCTTATCTCAGCAGCACCAACATTATCCCCTGCCAAAGCAGACCTGATAGATTGGAGTATCCAGGATCTCTGCATATCCCCCGAGTTTAGCCTGCAGCAACTCTGTCATCCACTGTGATCCTGATGGTGCAAGAAGCAGCTTAAAAATATCAGGGCATTGGTGCTGACTTAAAAGCAGCACAGGCACTCCTGACCTATGGATTGAGACGTGTCCACTGAAACAGGCTGCCTGCTTTTCCACCTTCCCCACTGCTCCTTTATGTGCTGGGAGGAGTGCCCTGTGCTGTTTGCAACCCTGTCAGGCAGAGGTGGGGTTCAGATCATAGCCGGAACCATAGCTAGGTTATCTCATTTTTAAACAGTTAAAAATAGTTAAGAAAATAGGTTCCAATCCACCAAAGTATTTTAAAGTTTTGAGCAAACTTTCCTTTATTTTTGCTGGCTGGATTAAACCTAACACCACAGTGTAGGAAAAGGACAAGTCCAATACTGCAAAGCTTTTTATCTTTTATTATCTACAATATTTGTGTACAGCAGTGCTCAATTACACCACAACAGTGCAGAGATCCAATCTTCACAGTGTAATGACTTCCTGATGATCTGTCTTTAAATGATAAATGAAAAGAATATGCTGCCTTCTAGCTGCATATACAACAAAGTTTATTGCCACTTTAAAATTGCTTTTTATTCCTTGGGTGGGTGGGAGGTGTAGAAGGAAGGTTAAAACCAGGCTCTTTCCTAACCTGTCCTCAGGTTGTATTATTGGGATATATTTCCAATGTTGTTCAGCCTCCCTGAAATACAACTCCCTGAAATTCAAAGGGGAAAAGCAGCTGTATGGGGTTAATCTTGGGATTTTTACAAAAGAGTTTAGATCAAATCAAAACCCTTGGCTATTGGTGAGCCACAGGTTCTCCTTGATCATGTAAGTCCTTCCATCACCCACTCCAGCACGGCACTTCTGAAATGCAGAAATCTGTCACTTCTGAGATAAAGCCACTAATCCACCTCTCTCCTTGACACATTCTCTGTTCAGTGGGCAGATTTCATATATGGATATTTTCTGTCACTTTTGCCAGTGCTACCTCTGTGTCATAAGCTGATGGCTTTAACCAGTGATTTTCTGTTTTTCAGACTCAGCGCAGAAATCCAAACACCTCTCTGTGAAGTGTTTTCAGAGTTTATCCCCTGCTGAAAGTCTCCTCAAGGTAATGGTTGCGAATGACAGCAGGCGCATTGTAAACTCAGTTTTTGAAAAATGTTTCTTGCTCATCCAAAGAGCTTGTGAATTCTATAGTCTGCATTATTCCTCTCAGCACCAGCAGAAGGCTTGCTGTTTAAATACCTATAATTGTCTTTGTTCTGATTATTTTGGGTTAATTTTTTTAATCATACCTTCGCGTTCCACGCTGTTGTGCAAATTTTGCAGTTTCATATCTCTGTGCTATGTTTCTCCTCTTTTGCAGTCACCTGATCTCAATATACTGCTTGAATATTTCTGTTTTCTCTCTGAGAAGTCAACTTGATTATTGCCTTTAACTGCTCTTAATTTTTTTGCCACATCTGCTCAAGGATTTAGTCTATTTCTCTCTAAAAAATACATTTGGTGTTCATTTTCATGAACTTGTGCACTTTATTTCTGAAATAGTGTCAGTCTAGTTCCAGTGTGGTTTTTATATAAACTGACTGTATGGATTTCAAGAGGATTTCCAGCGTAATGGTTCCTTTGGGGTTTTTAGTGGAAGGTTTACGTGTTCAAATCTTTGAGATTGTGTCTGTGTATACGGATGTGAATGCATCTGAATAGCCACTTCTGTATGCACGTATAAAAATATATGTGTGTGTACATCCTTGTGTATAGACACCTGCAACTTTCACTGCTACAAACCAGATATATATAGATATAGAAAGATATATATATAAAAATATATAGAATATATATATAAAAAATAAATATATATATTAATACGTATATATGTTAAAAATATAAATATATATGTATGTGCCTATATCAGTGAGGTTCTCTTTTGAGAAGAGAGGACATTGTGGTGACTGTGAGGTTCCCTATAATCGATTGATCTGCTTCCTGAGCTGTGGTGATCGTTCTGTGCCCTGCAGAATGAACAATACCCGCTGTATTGCAGGCTGCAGTCGAGGGGTTTGAGATTCCTGCTGACACCTGAACCAGTCAGCTTCCCTCTCCTTGGGATTCTTTCATCGGGAAGTGCTATTATTTGGGAAAATAAAAATGTGTATGTGATCCCCAGTGCTTTGGCTCCCTGGGGAAAATTCAGGGCCTGGGATGTAATCAGGAGCCTTTCCAAGTGCATCGATGGCTGTCACTGTTTGCTTAGGTCTGGGTGCAGCAGAATGGTCGATTGCTCGCCCTCTCTCTCTGGTTTGTGGTCTGCTGTTGGAAGGAATGCCTCAGGAGGGGTTTCTCTCTTCCCCTGGCTACCCTAGCACTTGCTAATTCTTTCTTTCTCTGGGTGCTCAGAGGTCTGTTTTACAATATGGTTCTTTTCACAGCAGAAAGATCTTGTCAGCAGATTATGGCACATATAAACTGGTGACAGGAGGGGTTGTGTGTGTCTGCAGCTTCCCTTTCCACTTGCAAGTCAGAGATGTACTCCAAGACCCATTTCTGAGTTTTGAGAGTCAACACAGCAGCACTCAAGGATGCTGCTCCCATGACTTCACTGCTTGGAGAGTTACAGGTGATCACAGGGTTGCTCAGATCATGCAGGTTACACAATATATATAAATGAGAAACCTGCAGCACATCTGCGGCACAGCCAGGCAAGATGTTGTGTTAGAGGAGTGAAAAATTTGGACTGATTATTCTGGAAAAGTAGTAGCGAAATTAGAGAAAATGAACCTACTTGTCAGGGGCAAGATACGGTCAGAAACCTAGAGAAACATAAGAGTTCTACTAATTGACAATGGAAATTCCTAATCCTTTCACCTGACACTTGTAATTTTGTCACTGTGCCAGCCTCTGGTCCCAAAGGCTCTGGGATTTGTCATGCTAATGCACCCCAACCCATAAGCAAGTTGTTGGACCTGATCTCTCACTTCCTCACCTGAAAGGTCATCGGTCTCTAAGCAGGTCTCAGATATTCAGGTGCACTTTTCAGCCCTGAGCTCAGGTTTTGTGAGTGTGTTAATTATTGAGCATTGATAAGGGGAGAAAAACAACTTGGGAAATTGGTGTTTGTGTCATAGGCCATCCCTTCAATTGTGTTCATTCTGTGTATTCCTTCAGATCCCTACATGAATTGGTCAGATTGCTCAGGAGGACAAAACTTTGGAAGAAAGACTTCTGCTAGTAGTTTTTTTCAATAATAAATGTATTAAAAGGAAGTGAGTGCAATCCAGCCAATATGCCCCAAACAGCTGGATTAGAATACACAGCAGCGATTCACAGGGGATATTTTTACACGCTGTGTGTCGATGGGGTGGATTAATCCAGTTTCTCATGAGATGGTAATTACACTTAATGAAAATGCAACATAAATTTCAGCAATTCAAAGCCACCTTCTCTGTGGAGTTTTTTGTTGGAATTCACTTAATAGGAGAGCTCATGATTTTATGCAAAATTGTTGCTTCATACCTTTCTTCTGCTTGGGAATTCTTTCTTTACATCTTGAGTATCACTAAATGTGAGCAGTTCAGCGTGGAACTGATGCCTTGGTTTCAATCCCAGAGTTATTTGGGGTTTTTAGGTCCACAAACAACCCCCGAGGTCAGTTTAGGAAGGGATATTGGGTAGCGAGTTTCTTTTGTCTCTAAAAGTTTCCACTGCTTCAGTCTTGCTTTGCTGCCTCATATAATCAAAAAAAGAACCCTTCCGAAAGTGCATATTTGTGGAACTGCTTTAGAAACTTAAAGTATATTGTTTCAGAAACTATTGGAAAATAGCAGAAAATAATTTAAATACAAATGCAAATATTGAAGCCGGTACCTGGAGGGATTACAAACTAGGATTTTGCCAATCATGAATAAAAAACAAAGCTCCTGTAATTGCTGGTGTCCTGTGAAAACACTGGATGGAAAGAACAAAGAATTACTCAAGTAATTTGGGCTTCTCAGTGGTAATCGATATTTGCTCACTAGTGGTGTCAGGGCTGGCTTTTTCATTTTGTGGTGGGGTTTGTTTTTTTTTTTTTTTTGTTCTTTCCAGATACATCAAATAGACTGTTTTATAATGATGTTCATCTAACAGTGCTTAGTGGTGTAGATTCTGTGATAAAGCATTTGTGGGGTTTTTTTTTTCTTTCTCAAAGCTTTTTTCCTGTCTAAAAGTCTTTCAGAAAAGATCTTATTTCAGTTTAGTTCCTGCAAGCGCACTACCACTGTAGCAGGGCAGCCACTTTCAAGAAATTTTGTTGAAAATACTTCACAGCCAGCTACAACTATTTATAAACTTGGGGTTGTCTTTGATCCTAAAACAGCTCTCAATTACCATTTTAGTTACTCTGGGAAAAAAAAAGATTTTATCATATCCAGGATACAGCAAACTTGGGAGGATGGAGATATTTTAAGGCCTGTGTTACTAATTATAACTAATTTATTACCGTACATTGTTGCTGGCATTCCACAGGCCTTGTTTATATAGAACTTGTCGAGCCATTTAGCATGTTCAGTATTGGTTTTTCTTTAGTAATACATGACTTGCTCGATTACTTGAGTTGTGCTTTTTAGTAATTGCTAAGATTTGGCTACTGAATTCTGTCAGATTTTCCTTTTTGTAAATGTTAATTGGAGAGGGTAAGGGAGTAATAGTTTGGGGTTTTTTTATTTAGCTGCCTGGTGTTCCTCTTGCTCACTGAGTAAACAACAAAAAATCCAACCTGATATTTTAACTTTATTTTAACCTTTCCGTCAGCTCAGGGAAATTAATTGAAATAGTTGTTCTTCTCTCCAGTACTACATCCTGCATTTCAATGCCAAATACATCCTTGTGCCAATGTCTTTAGCAAAACAGAAAAGGGGGCTGTCCTTGTAGCAGAATATTAAGCACTGATATTTTTTTTGCTGTTAAGCCAATGGATATCTTAAACAAAAATGGTTGCTGAGGAATAGAATCTCTGTGACTCCTGTACCAATGGTTATCACAGCAAGTGCTCCATTGAGAGACATTCTCACATTAAAGTGGAGTCTCCAAACTGTTCGCTTTTCTTCCTGTAGTTTTCTCGTGCAATGGAGAGGTGTCTTTTTCATGTCACTGGAATGGGAACTTTGTGATCAAAGGTTGCATTCCCTTAATATTGGTCTCTGTTTTAAGTACAAGGAGAAGAGACCTGAAGTGGAAAATGAAACTTCTGGGATGGTACCGTAATCTCTCAAGGTGTTAATCAGAAAGTGCCAGCGGAAGTCTTGGAGGAGCAAAATGCAAATAAAGAAAATAAAGGGAGAGAGTTGTGTAAAAGTACCAGAGGACTGTGGGATATTTTATGTTCTTATTTTATATTCAGCCTAAATTTTGGGGAAAAGGTCTTAGAGCATCATTGCCTTGCCTGTTATGTTGGATCAGGAGCTGTCCATCTGCATTTAGCACCCATTCTTCACCTGCTGATGGAGCAAATCTCTGTGACAGTGAGGCTGAGTGCTGGGCAAAAACATGGATAAAGTGATGTTTATTTGCACAGAAACTTCACTGTGAGTATTTTTGCATCCAGTGTGCATCTGCATTTGTGCAGAGGTAGAGAAGGGCAGGGGGATGTGCATTTCTAAACCCAGCCAGCAACTTTCACGTGCTTAGAAAGGACAGGTGATAAACAAGAAGGAAAAGCATTATATTCTTAATGTAATATTTAAGGTTTTTTGCGTTTTAATTATTTTTTAGAAATTTGCAAGTTTTCTCTAGCAACATTTGTATATTTGGATATAAATGTCTTACTATATAAAATCCTCCTCACTTTCTGCAAACTGCAGAGTAAACTCTGTTATAATTATTTGCTCAAAAATCTTCTCTGTGTAGCTTGGCTGCAAGGCTGGTCATACCCAGGGTTCTTTAGGGAATGTTTACATAAACAGTTTGCTCACATATCTATTTATAAATACAGTTTGTGCAAATGCTGAAATAAATATTTGTTTTCCCTTACAGTACTACTAATTTTTTTAATTAGTAGCCGAATAATTAATGTGTAGATACCCTTCAGCCAATACACTATAACTTTATACCTTCAAATTTTAGTTTTAATTGAATACCCTTCAGTCAGTACAGTTTCTTTAAATGTCTAAAAAAGGTTGTTGCTTCCGTGTGGGTGCACCTTGGCCAAAAATGAATGCAAAAGTGACACGTGACTGATGCTCCCAATGCAATTACATTCCTGCCAGTGAAAGGAACCAAGAGGAACACGGGAATACCCCCGGAGCCGCAGAGCACTCATTGTTTTGGGGTGAGGATGCTGAGATTCATCCCAGAGCTGCTGTTCTGCTGCACGGGCTGGCTTTGAGAGGCAGCTCCTCGTAATCTCCGGGGCCGTGACCTACCAGATTAAATGAGTTTGTATTGTCAGAGCAATTCTGTCTAGAGGACAAAACATTTTATTTAGAGGGTAGATTGATGGGATTAAAGCTTTGCATTTCTTTCCTTTACACACTCAAATTTACTGCAAGTTGTTTTTTTATTAAACCAGACGCGGGATTGCTAAAGGAATTATTTTAGGACAGATGATTTCATTTAAATGAATATTGAAGGATCAAAACCCTAAGAATTTATTAATAAACTCAGTCCCTGCCATTCCTTTGCACAAAAGGAACTTAATATTTCTTATTTCATGTTTATTTTAACTTGCAGACTATTTTGAAGGATTGAAGGCACGTAATTCTGTCTCCTCATTCCTTTTCAGCACTAAATAACTTGGAATGCTGCAAGGTATTGGAATAATCAGAAATTCAAATTATTCTTAAGTCTGTTTTCTTTAAATGCTTTTGAGAAATGGCACAAATAAATAGTATTTACTATTTGTCATCCCTTTCTGTAGCTACACAGCCCTGCAGAATAAACAGATAAATACACAGGAAAGCACATAGCCCTTTCACAAATTTAATTCCTCACTGTAAGGAAATTACCTAAATGTTTAAATAAACAGTTTACACGGAGAGCCTTTTCATTGTCTTTCCCTTTCCCTGTAGCTCTCAGCAGGTGTTTAAATGTTTTATTTTTTTCACTTCAGAGTATCAGTGTAAAGGAATACCAAAAAATGTGTTAGTTTTAGATAATCCAGAATTCCCTTTGCTCAGCTTCTTAGTTCATAGTTATCTGTGTGAATTAGAAATCTATTACCGAGTGTTCGTTTTTCACCCAAATCTATTCACCAAGCATCAAAACTCATCAGTGAGATGGAGTAATGCCATTTAATTAGTCTTTGATATACAGTTAAATTAGGTCTTAATAAGGGGTAGTGCATCCTAAAATCAATTATCTCGCTCTTCTTAATAAGAGCAACTAATTAGTAGGTAAATCGCCACAGTTCCCCTTTTATCCTACAGTTTTTACAATCTTGTGGAGGAGATTAGGCTGAGGAAATTACTCCCTGATAGCTCTGAGAAATTTTAGGGCATACCTTAGAAAATGCTTTTCTAAACGAACCACAGCGCAGAAAAGAAAGAAAAAATAAATGAGAAAAAACCCCGCTTAATTTCTCGATAATTTTGCCCAAATTGCTTGTGTGAGAGGCAAAGCAAACAGAACCAGGGTGTTGCCCTGCCTGACGCACCCTGTTAATGTACACCGAGTTCCTGCCCTGGCATTTCTTTCAATGCAGTTATCAGTTGCCCAAAATATCTCTGTTCTTCATGGAAATTTGTCCAGCTGCAAAAGAGGGATACTTCATGGGCCTTAAGTACAGTCTTTACAAAATACGGTTTTATGTGGAGAATGGCTTTCTTTTAGGTGGAGAATCAGAGTTCCAAAGCTGAAAATTATTGCCATGCCGTACTAAAGTAGCACAATGCCCATGGAAAAAGCCCAGTTTTATCCATAGGTACCAAAATTGTTACGTGTTTTAAGCAAAACAGTGTTGCACTTGAGATTTCAGGCTTTTAGTTAAGACTTCCAACTTCCTCAAATGAAAGTTTCTTCCATTTTTAAGTCTGTATTCGCAGTTACAACAACCTAGCTGCTGTTAGAAATTCATGGATAAAGGAGAGTACTTTGAGGATGCTCAGGTTTTCTCCACGAGTTCCATCTGTCTCAAAACGCTGCTGGACTTCTGCTGCCTTTGACAGCTGCTAATTTCATCCAGTCATGTAGGCCAGTGCACAGTAGATAGCTCTAGATTTGTCAAATTTGATGGTGCCTTGTTGAAGTTTTGCTCTCAAAACATGGTGTCGTTCTCTTTCCTTGGATAATCTTTTTATTTTTTTGTCGTGGTCAAAAGTTTGAAGGGAACTCAAGGACACGCTGGTAATTAATCAACAAATGCAGAGGCTTTTTTTCATTCTTTTGCTGCTGCTACTACATCCTGCACACACGAGTCCCTTCACACTAAACTTCCTTGCCAAGCATGTCAGAGAGATTTTATAACTGTGAACGTGTGATGTTATTGCTTCCCTTTCCCTTATGCTTATTGTTGCAGCTTCTCTCGACACTTTCTGGTGTTAGTCATTAATGACAACACAGTGCCCCCGTTCCGAGAGCGAGGGGATGCCGTCTGTTCTTTGTTTTTCCTCCCTGCTGCATTACTCACTCGTCGTTTTTGTGGAAGGGAACATTCTGCAGGCAGCCATTCCTCCCCGAGAGTCTGGGGGAACAACGGAGTCTTTGAGATCTAGTTTGGATTCCAACCCTTATCGCAGCAACTCAGTTCATGGTCTTAACAGCGCCAGTAGCTGGGAGAAGCAGCCCTGCTGTTTGATTTTTAGCTGGGCTGGGACAGGCAGTGATAGTGGGGAATATCTGGCTCTCCAGACATTTGCAGGAATGTTTGCAGCAGCGTCTCTGATGTTGTGGCAGTGATCTGCGTGTTGGGGATCAGCTCAAGCAGCAGAGAGCACCAAACCAAACGTGTGCAGATTCCTTCAGCGTTCTCTGTGTGTAACCAGCTCAGAATGAACACAAAATGTTCCTGAGCCCTGAGACAGTGCAGGTACCACTTCTGTGCTCTGTGCACGCCACTGAAATCAGCCACCAAACGGGCTGAGCGCTCACAGCAAACGCCTGTAGGCAGTGGGATGAGGCCGGCAAGGACAACACAAACAAAACCCCAGTGAGCGTTATTTTAGACTTGCCTCTGGTACCTCAGCTGGCTTCTCAAGCCTTTTTATCTTTTCTGACACTCTCAGAAGTAGAAAGTTAAGTTGGGGTGAAGATTTCCATAATCTACTATCCAGTCTGGGTGCAGTTTAAGCATCTGTGTTACACCTGTTTCTGCTGATGCCTTCATGCCAGGAGAACTGAAGGAGATAATGTAACTCATAGTGTGGTTTCGTGGCTGTCTTTTCGATATATGCATGGGTGTCAAGTTTCCGGAGGATAGTAGTGGCAAATTTTTAGCTGTTTTAAAAGATACCTTTTTTGGGGGGTTTTTGTTTAATTGAAGCTGGAATGGTGGCTTAAAATGATAGAATCCTAGAATGATTTGGATTGGAAAAGACCTTAAAGATCATTTAGTTCCAACCCCTCTGCCATGGGCAGGGACACCTTCCACTAGAAGTTTGACTAACTTTTAATTAGTAATGAAACACTGGGCGGTTGGGGAAAAGCCATTAAGTTTATTCCTAGCATTCCTGTTTGTATGCAAATTCTCTTTAAAGAGTAGAAAAAGTCAACAGGCTTTGAAACACAGCTGGAGAAAGTAAAATATCAGAAATCCTCCCCTTGATCTCTGCAGATTAGATCTGGTTCAAAATGGGGACTGAAAGGTCAGCACCTCCCACTCTCCCTTTGCCCCAGCTGCACATTTTCTGTGGAGGCCAAGTTGGATTCCAGAGGGTGGCAGGAGTTGAGCTGGGTTCCGGGAGCAGCTGTGCCCCCGCGCCTCAGAAGCGACTTTCTGTTACAGCATTTTCTGATTTGTAACAATAGGTTTGGATCAAACCGCTGCCACAATAAGTATTAACAAGCTGTTTAAGCAGCAACAGAAGGTAATTTTACAGAGTGAAAATGAATCGTAATTGCTAGGTTTTTTCAATTTATTATGTAGCCCTGATGAAATTATTGTACCAGTTTTATGTTCTCTTCTGCATCTCTCTCTTTGTCCTGTTTGCAGTGGACCTGGTTCAGGTAGGAGTCTGTTCTTGCAAGAGTTTGAAGGGTTGGTGACCTGCAAGTTTGAGAAAATATCTGTCAGTATGTTTGCTTTTAAATGAAATTCATTTTTCCCTAAGGAAGACTAAGAGAAGAGAAATCAAAGATATCTTTGTCTTCTTGTCTACTCCCCATTATAATAACAATGCATCTTTCCCCTGCTAAAGGGTGTGGTGGCTCATGAAATCACCAGGCAGGACAAAATGTCATCTCCAAGGCCCTCTGTTTTCATCTCTCCTTTGACAGCTTTTGTTGCTGACCCACAGCTCCGTGAAGTGAGGTGGGTTCTCCTCTCCGATTCGATTTGTAAATCGCCAGAGCGATTTGATGTAAAACTGGAAAAATAATGGCGAAAATCGGCAACCTTTGTTCGGTGTCAGGAATTATCAGCTGAGCAGGTCTGTTCTGCTCCCTGTCATCCTGTCTCCTCAAAGGAGCTCGGACATTTTGCTGCTGTCACACTGCCGTGGTGGCATTGTGATTTACATCTGCAGCGTGTAAACAACAGCTCTGAGAGCTGCCTGACAAGTGGCAGTTCCAGCGGTAAACAAATCAGGGATGCACTTAGAGTGATTAACAGGGATTGCTGGCGTTTGAGGTGGGGTTGGTGCCTGGAACAGGTCTTCCTCTTTAGGATTGGTGGAAGAATGAATGAACAAACAAAAAAATTACCTGGCGTCAGGTGCAATACCTGTGTAAGGTTCATGTTTAATCAGTAGATTGTATGAAATTTTGGTGCTGTTTGATCCACTGGCATTCTGTGGATATTACTGCAAAATCTCAGAGCAGGGATCTTTACTGAACACGATTTTTCTGAGGCAGTGAGTTGTGCTGTTGGGTAAGGAAAGGAAAGGAAATGTCAATGTGACAGTGAAACCTTCGCTGCAGTTACAGCTGTGACTTGGTGCAGAAGGAGGAAGAATGGGCAACTTTGACATTGGGTGACAAACTTGCCCATGGGGACTTATTTTTATCCTTATTTTGATTATTTGCAATATGGATTTTATCATACATTCCAAAGGTAACAATGCTCGTGCAAGTCTTGTCTGCTGTGATCTTGAGGTGACCTCTCAGAGCCTCACCCCAGGTGTCAGAGGCCTGTTTTAGGGCAATGCTTTGACTTAAAGGAACACCCAGGTGCTAAAGCAAAAAGGATTTTGAACCATTAGGACCAAATCTCCCTGACATTAAGATGAAATGATCACAGCTGTAACAGTTGTTTATCATGAACTTTCCAGAATCCCTCTCTTAACCTCACTATAATTCAAATTAAAATGTTATTTAAAACCACCAGGCCTCTTTGTGGCCGGAGATCAGTGACTTTCCTGCCCTTTTCCCTACATGATTTGTTTAATCCTGCATCAGTGCAAAGTCTGTGTAAAACACCACCGAAGAAGGAACACTGTGCAAGCACTGAAAAATCACTTTCTGTTGATATAAAGCACTACACAGAGGAACTGGGGATAGAAATAACCTGTAGGGCTGCATCCTGGTGTTTATTATTCAGGAAGGGTTGTTAGTTCATCTGGAAATGTTCTTTGCTAGGTCTGCTGCTTCCCCACACATACCTGTGTGATTTGTCTTCCTATTCCGTATCTTCTCCTCCATGACAATGAGCAGTGCTGATTTAAAGGCTGAGATTGAGATCAGAGCCAAGAGATATCACAGGTTGAATGTTTTTATGTATTCATCTTTTCGGGAAGAATTTGATTCCTGTCCTCCCTCTCTTCTTTGAGATAAAGCCTTCCAGCCTCTCTGGGAGTCTGGGGAAAGACAAAAATGTCAGCAGCTGTACAACAAATTATAAATTTCACCTGCATTTAAAATTTAATTTAAAATAATCTAACCTTGACTTTTTAAATGTTAGAAAGTTTGATGTTTCCTTCTACATGAACCTGGATTTACTTTCCACATTGATAGATGGCTGTAAGTATTCTTTACTGTTGGCTGTTAATCATTTTATGCTTCATCTCTGTGCTTTGGATAAACAGAACCACGTCAAACAGTAACTGAAGAGTAACTTTCTTATCCTGTTGTTTCCTTGCTGCTGCAAGTATCTCGTTCCTTGGTGGTTTTTTCCTGTTGCTTCTCACTTAGATCAACAGTTTGTCTTCTCCTTTCCCCCTTCTTTTGATTTTCCCCTTTTACCTCTCAATTTCTCTTTAATTTTACAGCCCTCTCCTCAAAACACCCCCGGTACTAATATGAAAATGAAACAGCTTCCTTCTCTGTTCACTTTTCTGCCCGAGCCATGGGGATTTGCCCCTCTCCAGGGGAAAGCTCATTGCAACCAAGGGCAGTTACAGGAAATTCAAAGCTCTTCCCAGCCTCTCTGGCTCTCACTCTGAGGGGGGTAAGTTCAGCCTACACTGCTTTACTCAGTGAAATTATAACACTTTGCCACTCTGCTCCAACTCCTTGGCTGGGGAGCAGGATGCAGGATGGCCCAGAGCAGAGCTGGGCAGGGGGATGGCTGTGGCAATTCTCAGGTTATTTTCTTACTCTCAGCAGCTTCTCCCTTACCCAAGTGTGTGCTCTGGCTGCAGCTGTCACAGAGCTGGGTGAACGTGTAAACAGTAATTGACTTATCTTGACCCGTTGTTCCATTTCAGAAACAGGGAATTTAACAAATGAATGTCAAACGCTTTCCCCTAATTCACGATTTGCGCTGCTGCTGCATGGGAAGTGTTACGACTCCGAGTTAGAGTTTCATAACAGAGTACATTGGGAGTATGTTACCATCCATTATGGCCGTGATTAATCCTGGCTCAATACTGCACACTCCCACAGGAATCTTAGATTATCAGGGGTTTTTTTCTTTTGAAAATAATATTAAGGATGTGATGTACGTTGACCAGTCCCGTTTCATGTCACCAGGACAGTGAAAATACCCCCTGCAATTCCAATTCCTATTTTATCCTGGATGTTACCCTTGCTGTTGTGGTGCCTTTGGACTTTCATTTACAGAGAAACACTTATCAGGATAAGTAATTTATTCAGCACTTTTCACTTTGCATTACAATTATATTATCTGAAGACAGGATTACATAATGCACTCTCAGATATGAATATGGATTGTTGTGCTGCAAAGTGGTGGATCACGTGCGTGTGCTTTGCCATCAGATATGGGAAATGCAAAAACAAATGTAGAAGGGCAAATGCGTGAGATACAGAGCTTTTATCTTGCTGAGGAGTTCGGAAAAAAAGTCACTTTTATTATTGTAATTCATGTCCTTATTTCGATATGTTTCCATTTTGCTCCGTGGCCAATTTTACGATGCGAGCACTGAACGTGTGTGTGGTTTTCTAACTGACACGTATTTAAACTGGGCACTCACCTTTCCTTTCCTGAAGACCCCAACAATCTCACGAAGGATCAGGGGGTTCTGGGCTGTTTCCAAGGCAGAAGTTTCACATCAAAAGTTGCTTCCCTTTCCCGGCTCGTGGCGGCCTCTCCCCCGGCCGGGCTCTGCGTCACCGCCAGCTCTGCAGGTGTTTGCTGCCATCGATTTCGCATTAGCTGCACCACAGTAATACTTTAAGCTTTCCAGGCTTCTGCTTTATTTATCTTTTGAGCACAGATGCAGATTACACATCTCTCCCTTCTCCTGTGCTCACAGGCTGCTGCAGAGAAGGGGGGTGCACACTTCAGCTGCTCAGGAGCTAAAAGCTTCTGTCACAGCAAAGAACTTTTTAACCTCTCTGTATCTACCCAAACTCGGAGAGCAAACACTTTATTCGTCCAGTCCTGACGACTTTGAATTATTTATTTGCTGAAGGTCTCTGTGTCTGTCTGTCCTGCATTGCCTGTTTCATTTTGAGGGCGTTCTGGTAACGAGGAATCCATCATCACTGAGCTGTCTGCAGGGCGGCTCCTCCGTGTGACCAAGTGAGGTTGTTTATTCCTGTTCCAGTAATCTTTAGGATATCATTGTGTTTAAAGAGGTTTTTTACCCAAAGGGGAATTACAGTCTCATATTATGAGGCTCATTTGGGTCCTGATCCAAGGGAAATTATTATTCAGGTGCTTTAAAGGACTGACAGATGTGACAGTGTTGCTGTCCTCACTTGTACAAAGTAATTTTCATATATTTGCCCCCTGACCTTTGTCTTTATCATTGATGTTGGATTTATCCTTGCCAGCTGTCCTGTCTGGAGTTCTCAGCTTCCTTTAAACATTGCTTGACATTTTGTCCTTTCCTTAACCAAGTCTGAAAGGTCAGGGACTACTAACACATTTACAGTAATAATCTCCATATTTTGGGGTCATAATCTTTCCTGCTTTTCTCATTTGTTGGTAGAGGATTTAGAGAGACAAAATCAGAGAGTGCCTCAGCACAGATCACCCTGTGTACTCCAACAGGAAACAAACCACTGGGAACTGGAACAGGTATGGAATTAGCACTTGAAATTATAAACTTTAGTTGTTTGGGACATAGGTGTTCCCATTTCCAATTCCGTTTTCACAACCATGAAAACAAAACTTCTGTTTCCATTGTGCAAGTTTCACTCTTGCACAGCTGTTTTGTAGGAGAGTCTAAGAAATTAAACCATCCACTTTGTGAACTTGCAATACCCTGCTGTGGAATGGGAAGTGGGTTCTGTCCTGCAGCAGGTTATGGATTTTGTTATACAAAATTAACAACACAGGCAGATCTGGGTCTTGAGTATATTTGTGCATTCATTTTAAATTCACCTCATATTTAGGTCAACACCGCATGAGAGTTTGTTTGTTTGTTTGTTTGTTTGGTTTTTTTTACTCTCAAATTAAGCCCAAAAATACTTCTTTTGTTATCTCTGGGTTTTATATTCAGCTCAGAAATGCAAATATTATTATGAATGAAATGAAGAGAAATTGCATTTACTATAAAGTCTTAAACACAACATTATTCTTATTATTCGTGTATCACACTTATGCAAAACCTGAATATTTAAAATAATTTATCCATATTTCTTCTGTTTATTGGTCCAGAAAAAATAATCTATAATTAAGTGGGGTACTTAATTTAAATATCTCACCTTGAAAAATCAATTTAAAGTCAATTATTCCTATTTGCTTTTTGGCTTGGTTTTGTTGGGGTTGTTTTTGGTGATTGGTTGGATTTCAGCATCCTTGATAACTATTCAAAAGAAGTCTGCCTATTTCAAGCAAAATTTAATGTACAGGTCTAGATATGATACTGTTTTCTGTGTATCTGTTGTGGAATAAAGCAACAAACCACAAAAGACAAACTGCATTTCTACAATAATTTTAAATTCTTCCACAGTTTTCCTGCAAAAAGTCATAAAAATTAAAGTTTATAATTTAGTGCCCTTCCAGATTAGAGATTATTAAAGCAAGGATTTGAGGGGCTGAGTATTTGCTGTGGGATCATTGCCCATAGGATGTGGGAAGATTCCTTCATTCATTCGTCAGTAGCATCATTTGTAGGAAATAAGTGAATTAATGTCCATTAGCAATTAACTGATTTTGAATTTTTAGATATCCACGTCAGCTCTATCAAGCTGCTTCAGCGTTATAAAGAAACAGATACGTGGTATCACAAAATCAGCAGTAATCACCTTGACAATTAGTTTAATTTTTAAAAATATTTTTTCAGTGGATTACTTTGGCCTGAGGTTTGTTTTTTTTTTATGAGGTAAGAATATTCTACAGTGTAAATCTAAATATGGAGACAAAATTATGCTGAACAATGAGGAACAGTATCTCTCATGTCACTGTAATGAAAGCAACAATAAATTCTACTTGCCCCTTCTGACTGGCTGTAATTACAGCATTGGCTGCAATTCATTTGAAGAAAATTGTTTTGGGTGTTTTTCCAATATAAATTATGACAAAAATATTTATGAAACTACTTAAGCAGCTTGTCAAAAATGTGCCTCCTCTGATAAAGAAAAAGAAACACTATTACAGAGTTTACATGGTGATTTTTAGGCTCTTCCTTCTCAGCATCCTTGCTCAGGAATTAAAAAAAAGAAAATATTATTTGTTGCTTTGTTTATCTTGTCTAAAGATTATCTTAGTAAAATTTCATAATGAATACGGGAAAGTTCATCAGGGGAAAATGAAAACTCATACAACTGGGAGGAAATGACTGTGGAGTGACAGAGAGACCTTGGGGCGATCGAGGGAGGACAGATGAGATGTTAATCTGCTCTGAGGCAGCTGAGGGGTGGTCAGTGCAGCACAAATCAAGTGTTCCCCGTTTGGGGCAGGGGAAGGACCCTTTCAGCACGAGCTCATGAAATAATAAACTCCAGCTCCCACGTTCCTGATAAGTCAGATCAATTATAATCTGCTTAGAGAAAAGCACAGTGGATGAGGGAGCCAGGATCAGATTTAAAGAACAACAATGCTGGGGAAGTCGCAGTCTCATTTGGCGCTTTAAGGGATGCACTGTTCATCCACTCCACTGCAATAAACCCACAAGCTTTGTTATTACAGCATAAAAAGGCTGAAGGCCCCGTTTTTCTCAGCTTTACAGGCAGGCAGTTTCTTTGAGGTGTGTAAGATGAGCTGTGTGATCTATTCCATTTTCATGGAGTGCCCTCGGAGTGCAGTTACACGCACAAGGATCTTCATGGTTTTCCTTTCATGCTTTAAAAGGGACTAAACACAGATTTAATGTTGACTCTGGGTGACTTAGTTTTGTTCAGAAGAAAGTAAATGTAAATATATATATTTTACATACCTACATGCAAATTAAACTAATGATCGCTCTTCCCACATGCGATATGTATTTTGTGCCCTCGTTGGAAATCAAATTTTTCAAAGTGCCAGGGAACTGTATCCCCCAGAGGAACAGGCACAAACAAACTCTGAAACTTGAATCCATAAAAATAAAAAAATTATAGTAATTATGTCACTGAGAGTATTCTGAATCTCCTAATAAAGAATTTAAAAGATAAGGGCAGCGGGCATAGCTGTTACCCAGAAGAGAAAATATTTCTATAATCTTTTATCAGCAATCTCTTGAAGGTAACATTGATTTTTCCATGCTATTAACAAAAAGATTTAATCTCTTGGCACCATCTCTAGTAACTTGTTGGGCATTTCATCAGCAAGAGATATAAAAGTGGATCTATTTGACTCCGTTTGTCATGTCCCATGTTTGACACGCAGCATTTGAGTTGCCCAGTGCTGTTTTATTAATTATGCTCTTTGTAATGCAGCCGTAGCAAACAGAAACATATTCACAGGGAATTCAGCTTCAGCTGGAGTACCATGAGCTGTTAGGGAAATGAAAACAACAGAGTTCAGGAAACATTAAAAATGTAGCTGTCAATTCAAGTTCTGTTCAGCACAGCAAAATGCAGACTAATGAAACCGAGAGGAACAATGGCGAACACGAGCAGATCCATTTCAGAAGGCATCCAGAAAAGCTCCCACTCGGTAATTTCAGAAGTGATTGAAGAAAGTAAGTAGAGTTCAGCAGAAACGAAGGCGGTAGTGGCATTGTTTGGATAATTGGTTGTGTCAGATATGCAGGGACTCTACATAGAAGAGGCTGTAAGTGTGAACTATACTCTTGAATTTTTTTCTGAGTCAGTGCTCCTGAAAAATAAAAAGAAATGCAAATCTTAAGAAAAAGAAAATATGAAAAACCCCATGATACGATGTGGAAAGATATTCTTGTGTAAAAACTTGTCATACAAGAAGCACAAGGGTGCAGGTTTCTCTCCTCTGTTTGCTGCAGTGATGTGCAAAACTGTGGGATTAAGCAGTGAGCAGAACAGATTCTAGAAATCATTACAGACATAGGTGTTTCTGACCAAAATATTGTTCAAAACCAGCTTGTTATAAAACCAGACTTGTTAGGAACAGAGGGGCTGTTTGTCAGGCTTTGTCAGGAAGGGACCAAGATAGCAAATAAGCTCTGTGTTCACACCATTCTTACAGGAACAGGCTTTGTCTGGAGTTTGAATTTACACTTTTTAAAAATGTGAATTCTGATAGTATAGAAGAAAAGGTGGTAGCGAACACTGGAAATGAAGATCCAAATAGTGTCTTAGAGTTTTAAATTGTATCTTTCACACTGAAATGTGTTGAATAGGTTGTAAAACGAACACTCCCATTCTGACCGTGCTTTTTTCACCAGCGTTTTTCTGTCTCTGTGTTTCATTGACTTTTTTTCAGTATTAATCATAGCCAAAACAAATAAGGCAGTTATTACCTCAGCACTCCTCCCGCTTCTTCCTCACCCCTCTCAAAAAGACAATTCTCATTCAGATCTTCAAGCCAGTTTGGGACTTGTCCTTTTGCCCATGATGTTAAAATCTCTCAGTAGAAAATCAGTTAAAATCCCCAATAGAATGTCTGCCTGACTTCCTTCATCTCATGGACATCATCTTCACTGATCCAGCATTCTTTGCCTTGGCTTCTCTTTAGTCTCTAATAAAACAAATTACTCGTCTGACCTGGCAATTTGTTCCTATTATCTCAGTTATTCAGATCTTAAGCTGTGTGATAGCAAACCCAGCCTCAGTTCTGTGTTGTTCATGTAATTTTTTTTCCCTTGAACCTGCCCCACCTTCCTGCATGAAACTTTTTGTGAGTTTTGTTTGTTCCTGAAGCTTTCTCCATTATCTTCTCTTTTTGAGCCCCTCAGTACAAAGGACCATTTCTTTTTGACTCTCTGGACAAAACCACCCAGATTTAATGTAGACAAATGGTTGAGTATCACCCATTGCAGTCTCAACAGCTCTGGTGCCTTTGCCAGTTTAAGATAGAAAGTGGAGCAGGGCGTTGTCTCCTCATGGAAAGGTTCTCTGTTCTGTACAGAAGTGTTTCAGGATAGCAAATCATGTCCTGAGCACGAACTTTTCATCTCTCATTTCTGTGCCAATGCAGTGGAATTTAACTTTTTTCAATGTAGTAGCCATTAAGCCCCTGGGGGAAAAAAATAAAAGCTGGAGCAACCCAAATTGATAATTTTCACTTTTATCAAAATGAAAGATTTAAAATTGCTGCAGATTGAAATAGGACAAATCAGTTTCAGAATTTCCAGTGAAAGCAAAGGAATGGCAGCAGACTGCGTTTCAGTCATCCAGCAGGGCTGCCTTTATCTAACAGTTTGAGGGATTTTGAAGGAAAAAATCTCAAATTCAAGACCCTTTTGTCCCATTCCATTGATCCCGAGATGCTCTAGGCAGCTTTAAATGCCCTTTAATTTCTCACAGCTGGCAGCTGTTATATCCATTTGGTTACTTGCTGAAAGAGGTAAGGATAAGATGGGCTGGAACAGAAGTTTGGGTTGGAGGTGTTGAGGAACCCATTTTGTGATCAACAATCCCTTTCCAGCCTCGTTTCTCTGAGGTTCGGGTTTGCAGGCATGCACACTCCCTGTCATCTTCCACATCAAGCCCAAGGGGTCTTAAACAATATTTTTAGGTAACATGCTAAGCATTTAATTTTCTTCAGAAGAACCCAATTATGCTCGAAATTAATAATTAAAAATTATAAATAGAATAAAGAAGAAAACATGAATATTATATCCTAGGGCGACATTTTTCAGCGTGATGTGTGGGGAATTAGGTGCAAAAATCCCATTTATGTTAATGGCTCTTGCGTGTCTAATTCCTCATCTAGTACAGGGCAAGTTTACCCCCTGGTGTCTTTGATGGTACAGAGGACCAGCACAGAGGGGGAGAAGAGTGATTTATTTGATGATCTGTCAATCATAATGGCAACCACGGAAAATTGCAAAGCTGATTTTAACCTCTCTAGGAACAGCTAGTTAGACCATATGCTTTTTTTCTCTTGCCAGATGTCATCATTCATCAATTTCTCTTTAAGAAAATGGCACTCGAAAAAAATAAAAGGGGTATAGCTTTATCTTTTTTTTAAAAAAAAAAAAAAGTCCAGAAAATCAAACTGCAAACCCCAGGATGAGGTAACCTTTTTCAGAAATGGAAGTGCTCTGTGCCCTGTAAGTTTTGCAACCACAGCTCAGTCTGAAGTGCTGAAACCTGTCGTGTTGTTTATTAAAATGTTTTTACATATTTACAATATTTCCAAAGTCGGAGACCATTTAAAAAATCCTTTTATTCTGATGACCCTTAATCCTGCAGAGTAATCTAGAAACTCAGGGTATCATCTGCAGTTTGTATTTTCTTTCTGTGTCACTGATCTGGAGGTCACAGATACCAACTTAAGCTACCCATGTGGGAAATAGGGGTCTCCTCTGCCTGCTGTTGTGTGTTTGGTGTTTTAAAATGAAGCAACCAAGAAACAAAAGTCCCTGACAGGTAACAAAGATGCGAGCATCAGAATAAGGCATTATTTGTTCTTATTTTCCTGAAGGCTGTCAAGAGTCAGTGTACAAAGAAAGCTTTAGAGCTAAATAAGTTGTCATTTTTACTTCTACACTGGTTACATTTAAATATGGTTAAATAGGGGTTTTCCCCTCTCTTTTTTAATTTTTTTTTTTTTTTTGAATATGTGTTTAAAGCATCCTGGAGAGCCACAGGACATCATTTTCCAGCTATGACAAACCCTCACATCTAAATAACATCAACATGTTGTAAGTGTTTGCTAGGCTGCCGTTAAACAGCTGTTTTGTTATTAATATTTTATTGCCCTACGTTTTCCAAGATATTTTGACACTTGCTATTATTTCAAATGCGGCTTTTCTTGGAGTTTTTAATGGTTTGTGTATATCTCTAGACAGTTTCAAGATCTTGAAGCTGTCATAACATGTTAAGTAGGCAAATCAGCTAACACAGGAGTTTCAAGAAAGATAATTTTCTGTGCATAACTTCAATCTGCATCATTTTGCATGACTTATTAACAGGAGCTGACTCATTGACAAACAAGGCATATAGCTTATGGAATCGAGAATGGTTCAGAGCAAATGTCTTAAAAGCCAAGAACTGATCAAAATTCGGAATTTTCTGTTGCTGACAGTTCAAAATGTGCAGAGGCTGCTTGTGGTTAAGAGTTCCTTGGAAAGCTTTCCACGAGTATGTTGCGGTTTTGATACATATAAAATGTTTGTCTTTACAACTGTCAGGCCTCTATGCATGCAACCTCCCTCAGTGCTTAAAATCTCAGTTTCTAAAGGCCCTACATGGCGCTGTAGTTCTTTCAACGTTTTAGGGTTCTTTTTTTATTATTTACTCTTTTCATTCCTGGAGTAAGTGGGACAGTGAAGGTCAGAGTAATGGGGAAAACAGAGAGTTGTGGCTTTTTATCCCATCACCAGATCCTGAGCATCTGGTGACAAACACACGCTGTCATTGCGTCGCATTGCTGGTAACTCGTGCCCTTCCCAGGCTGAGAGAGGATTCACAGCGGCCAGAGCTCCAGGCTGAGCCTCTTCCAGAGCCTCCTGATTGCTCTGACTCTGCGTGGTGATGGGGTTTGGGATATGAGCTGCCATCACAAAGCAGAACTGCCCAATTCTGTTTGTTTAGGAGCTGTGTTCGACAAAACATCAGTCCTAGAGGTGAAGGGATTAATGTTTTATCTGCTGAAGCAGGCCTCGGTCCTACCTTTTTTTATAAAATTAATCACAAAGCCAGTAAAGGCTGAACAGTGTTTTCACTTCTTGTGCTTTACAGCGAAACAAAAGTTAGAACTATTGCTGCTCCTTTCTGTCTGGTTGTTTGTCAGGTGCTGTGACAGCGACTTCAGAAGAGGAGCTGACTCTCCTCTCCACCACAGCAGATGGGGATTGTTTTGAAGCTCCACACGCAGCTTTAGGAGCAGCTCTCCTAAACCTGTGCTTGAGAGCTTTCATGAAAAGCAAAGAAAAAGCTGCCTGCATCCTTTGAAAGCAATTAAGAAGGTAGAAGTTGACGCTAAATGTTGGTCTTTTTTCAGATAACAGCCTGTATCAATTTCAAAGAAATTGTGCAGAAGCAAAGTCTTTAAGATCGAACTTTCAGCAAACAAAGATTTTGATATTGAAATCTTTCTAACCATTTATTTTGCTTAGTAAAAAGGAAGCAGCTCTTCCCACTAAATAAGATTTATCAGGCAGTTTAAAAAATACAAATGAATGCGTTTGACTGTTTAAATATTTGAAGAGCTAACATGACTTAAACTGTCTATATGATGGCACTGACCAAGAGAGGTTCTCTGTTCCATGTGAATGCATTAGAACACACGCAGAGCCCAGTTTTTCCCTGTGTCTGGGTGCAGTGCACTGCCCCAGTGACACAAGAACAGCTTTTTGGAGCAGTTGAAGGGGTTTTCAGTATAAAAGTTCTGTGGTGCAGGAAGCACTCTGTGAGCAGGAGAGTGATTACGGTGCTGCCCCTCTGAGTAACCCCAGAGCCAGCGGGGACCCCTGCACCCTCAGGCTCTGCCCCCAGCTGGGGCTGGGCTGGGGCTCAGCCCTCCCCGGTCGTGCACAACTCATGGTCCCATCCCCTCTGCCACCTCCCGTGTCTGACCGGAGCTGAGGAAAGCTGAGGATGAGATGGTCATGAAGGGAAATGGGAATTATAAAACTCTGATTATAAAACTCTTCTGTGAGCATCCAGAGCCACCCCTGAGGCTCTGTGTCTGTAGAAGCTTTACAGAATGAGCAGCTCAGGTGCGAGGTCCTGAGTGGCAGCGTTAGGGAGCTCCTGTGGTCCAGCAGGACCAGCAGGGGTGGCCTCGTGCTGCCCTGGGCAGTGACCCCAAGGCTGGTTTGCTCTGCCAGCTCGTGGGGCTTTAGATGCAGGATGTGAGGTGCTGTGTTCTGCACTGTGACTGTTACCTGCTGCTTTCCAGAACACCTGCAGCCTGTCTGCCTTTAAAGAACTGTTTGGCTTTTATTTCATGCATTTTTATGGTTTATATTGTAAGTGAGTAGGATGTCTGTTGTCTTTTTGATCCTTGAGCGTTTTATGAATTAAATCATTATTAAATGGAGTAGGCAAGAAGAGAGCAAAGGAGAAGAAACAGTTTATTTAAAAGTAACTTGTTGGGCTCACAGAAACCCTTACCAGGCTTTTCCTAATCCACTTATGGGCATAGCATGTTGGCTCAGTGGAGTGATTGTGCAGCCTGTTAACCCCCTGTTCCTGAGGGAGTCACCCAGCAGTGATGTTGAGGTCCGTGCTTCATTCTGGCATTGAGAGGCAAGCATCTGAATTTTAATTTATTTCTTTTTTGTTCCCACAAGTGGGGAGAAATCCCTCAAGTTTCCAACGGCTGTCAGCAAATCAGTTCAAGCTATGTAGCTTTCTGCTCGAATACAGAGACAGGGAAGACTCCAGTTAGTGAAGTTTCTGCTCTGTTAGATGCTTATATGAATAGAAAATTCATCCAAATTTGATTTTGCGAGATCTACAAATCAAATGCCTCATTAAAACAATTTCTGAAAATTGAGAGGGGGAAAAAAAGGAGTAACAGCAGCAGTGTGCTGCTTTCTCTTCCTGGAATTAGATGTGCAGAGCAGACGAGCTCCTCACAGGTACATATTCTGTAGAACAAAGAACAGCGAACTTCGGGTGCTGCTATGTAATTTTGATGCCCCATTCATTCCACTGACTTGCCAAGCCCCACACCTAGAGAAGCACAGTCCCTACACAGAGATTAAAGCACAATCAATACAAAGCAAATAGAATGGCCATTTTCATCTTTTATCCCAACTCTTTCCCATTCTACGCTAATTTCAATGAATCACTTCTGAAATCACTTCTGAAATTATGTTCTTGAAAGCAAGAGACATTTTTCCTCTCATACTATTTTCTGAAGTCCATTGTTCTGGGGCGGTGGAAGATTCAAAATGCTCCAAAGGAAAGCCCCACACCACAAGTTGTATGTAGGTGTAACAACTTTGATTGATTATTTTTTTCTTTTAATGCATTTTAGCTAGAGACACCAGAACCTGGAGCATAAAGATTACTTGATATTCTATAATCAGTGACTTCTGAGAAGCTTTGAACAAATACATCTATTCTTGCTGTCCATTTAGACTGTTTTGTGATATGAATTATTTTTGACTGGAGTTTTGAGTTGTACAAAGTCATTTGAGGTGAGAAATCCAGAAGCCAAGGGTGATGAAGCATTCTCCTCTAATAAATAATGAAGAGATTTTCGTGGCTTGTTTACAGAGTAGTGGATGCCCATTCACACTGGACATTTTATCTGAGGGTCATGATCACCAGAAGTGTTCCGAGCACTTATGAAGTGTTAGCTGCAGTCAAGAGCAATTCATTTCCTCCCGTGTCAGCAGTGGTTTAATTCCTCTAAGGAGGAGAGAGAAGAACACTGGCAATGTTTACTATTTTTAATTGCTCTCTGCAGTTGAATTCCTTGTAGATGGAAAAGTGTAAATACGAGTCGATGACTTAGAGCTGTGTTTCGCTGCCTGGCACTGGAGCAGCTGGGGTCACATAAAGACAACTCAAAATGGGAAACACCAGAGGAACCTGGACACAGGAGTTGTTTTTTAGCAGGGTCTGTCACTGGGCCATGGATGAGATGATGTCATTTTGGGTTTTGTGTTTTTTTCCTTATGTATTCTCTACACTTATATTTGGAACTCTGTAGCTTATTACTGCATTAGTGGCTGGTTTTCCCAGGAGTTTTCCATGCCCTTTCCCTGGGCAGAAAGACAAAACAAATTCCAGAATCGCTCTGCTGTCTTGGTTCTCCCTGGCTACCAAGACCTTCAAGACAATACCAAGAGTGAGTGGGGGGAGCTCCAGGAAAGGGCCTTGACCTGCGGGGCACTTCCATCACCACTTGTGCTCCTAATTGGTGCTTTTGTGTCAATTATGCTAATTTACCAAATTTACAAAATTGTGTGTGCCCCTCTCTGGGGTAGGGCTTTTGTGGACACTCTTCCCTAACTGCCCCTGGAGGCCTCCAAGTAAAGATCCACTTTGATATCACCTCCTGTACTAAAACTACCTCGAGTTTCATTTCCAGGCTGGGAAAAAGGCAAGAGAGACACTTTCTCACACCAGCTCCAGTCACAGCTCTGGTTCTGTTTCCTGCCTCAGTCTTCTCTTGCTGTGTTGGGGATCCAGCTCTGGGGCTCTGAGCTGTCCCTGGTGGTCTCTGCAGACCCCTCCCGAACTGTCCCACACTGCAGAGCCGTGGCTCCCTGGTGAGCAGGGGGATTATCCCAAACTTTGGTTCTGGATCCCAGAGCACACCAGCTGAGATTCAGTGATTCTTAGGGTGCCCAGGCCTGGAACAGCCCTGCCTTGCTTTTTTTCTGCTTTTAAACGATGTTTTCATCTTTTCTGTATAGTGGCAATCTAGTGACTGGATGTGGAGAGAATTTAGGGCACGGCTGTAAGGAAAGGATTGCTGGGGAGAGAAGCTGTGTGACGGGGAGGGTGAAGGAGATCGCTGCGTGTTTGTAAAAGCACAGAAGTCGCCCAAGGGAAGGGCACAAACAGTCAGGGAGGGAGTTCTGGTGGAATCCTCGCTTAAATTGACCAAAGCCACTGTGCAATCTCCTGCTCAGCATGTCAGCCCTCGTGTGCATCAGCACAGCTCTTTCTTGGACACTCAAGGGTAAGGCAAGGACAGAGCTGAGGTTTGCCCCTGAAGGAGCTGGATATCATTTCACACTATCCAATGTTTAATTACCACCTGCAGATGAGCATTTCCCAATAAAGAGCCCAGGAATGAGCTGCAATCCCAGCCTTGCACACAGTGAGAGCATTGCTTAGGGAAGCAAAGCTGTTCCGGACAGAGAACACGAATCCCCTGAGAAAATGAATCTCCAGCTGAACTGTAAGCTACAAGAATAAACCAGCAAAGCTGATTTGGGTGAATGTTATAAATAAATAAATAAATCTTCAGTTCTCATTTGCATGAGGGTTCAATAAAAATAAAAAAAAAAACAAAAAACCCAAACCAAACAACTTAAAAAAGATGAGGCACAGATGCAATTTTATATCTTGGGATTATAAAAGAAAATACACAATGGATATTCATCTAAAATTTTGCTTGCATAAGGTGATTCGGTGCTGTGTAATCCCTTCCAACCCACATAATCATAACTTTGGAAATTCCACACTCACAGGGCTAAGTTAGTATTCAGATCTCTTATATATGTTCCAATAATGCATTTAATTGAGAATATGGTTAAGTCCCCTTTTATTTTTCTTTTTTCTCCCCCATTTTTTTTTTAAACAAAGCAAGCAAGCAGTCTTTGCAGGGCTCTAGGGAGGTGTGACACGAATGAAAGTGTAGATTTAAATGTCCCTCCACTGCTAGAGACATACTGTTCTTTTCAAGTCTCTGTGTGGATTGATCTTTGAAGGACAATATGAAAAATTTTATTTTTAAATGCTTTATTTTCATCCTAAATTAACTTCTTCTTCTCTAACTCCTCTTGACTATTGAATGAACCCAAGGGTAAAATGCAGATTCTGTTTTAATCTTATTTTGCATAATACATTTGCACATTGTGAGTCATGGTACCCAGAAGGAAAGAAGCAGTATTTAATTATATAATTCCAGAATTCTTTCTGCTAACTTTAATATTTTGATTCTATTCATTTGTAGCGTGCTAACAACAAAGCCGTGTTTTGAGATATGTGTGGGCTAATGGGCACTTGCACTTTGAAGAATATTGGTGTGGGTTGTTTGTGGTCTTTCCAAAATGCTGGGCAATTTTTGTTTGTTTTTGTTGCAGACAACACAAATGACTACAAATAGACTTGTGTGTGTTTTAGACAAAATTGTGCCTGCACAGACATATTTGTTGTGTGTAAAATCTCTGTGGCAGGCAAGATTCCCTTGATCCAGACACAGCAGATCTTTGGTTTATTCCAATTTTGAAGAAGCACAGGGAAGTTTGAAGCCACATGAACACTTCTCTTTAAAGCTTCCCGTGTTTCAGAACAGCCAGGGCTGGTTAAGGGCCTTGGCTGCAATATTTGACTGCAGGAGGTGCAGAATGGTGTTGGGCCTGTGCTGGAGTTTGGGCGTGCCTGGTGCCTCGGTGCTCCTTCTCTGGAAGCAAAAATTGATGTGATAGAAGGTGGATTGTTGAGATTGCTGGGACTTCAGGGCAGCAAACTCTGATCTGAAACCGCTGACCCAGTGAAAGGGTGAGAACTCACCCAGTATGGTGAGGGCTCCTCGTGCCTGTACATGCCGAAGCTTAACTGTGTTTCTTACCAGCATTGAAAATGAAAATATCTAAATTTTGTTGTTTCTTGCTGTTTTGGTGAGTGTTCCCTACATTAAAGTTACACCCAGTTTTGAACAATAACTGCTCAGAAGAAGCAGCTCTGAGACACTTTGCTGCCTGGGAGCCTTTGCTCTGGGGTTCTCTCACACATGAAGGTGTTTGTGTGTGTATATAAAATTAAAGTTATTTGGCACAGTGTGCTGCATTTCAATTTAGGAAGGATCTAAGGAGTTACTGTAGTCTGATTTATTGTAGAGGCTCTGAAAAACGAGGTTCATATTGTCTTGAGCTGTTTCAATGGTGCTGCTGGCATGACACTATAATCCAAAGGACGGAATATCAATCAAGCCAGGATGTACAGGAATGTAAACAAGCTTTAGAAACAGCATCCAACAGTTTGTTAAATAGACCACAACAAAACAAGTCCATTATGATTGCAAAAATAGCTCTGAACTTAGTATGTCTAATTATCTGAATGGCTTGGAAAAAGCATAATTAATCCATCAGCAGTATATGGTATTCTCATTCTGATACTGGATGGTGAGTTTTGTGATTATTTGTATTTTTGTCAATATATTGGCATCTCCTAAAGATGAATAAACATAACATATTTTATTTTCTCCTTGTGGCATTCTTAATCTGACAGAGTTTAGGAACATAGTCCAAATCCTAAGATACTTTTTGTTTTATTAATAACAAATGTTCCTTTTATTTAATACTGACGAAAGAGATTTTTCTTTTCATTAATCTGATATTGTTACCATTTGGGGGGAGCCTTCTCAGATTAGGTTTTGCTGCCTCACCTAACACACCGTTGTGTTGGATGCTTCAAGGGATTATATTTTATTTACGTTTCAGTGGTGCTAAGTGAGCCCACAGAAGCTCCCGTGATTTTTGCAGGGCTGCCCAGAGCACTGCTGGCTTCTGTGGAGTCTGGGTTGTGTTGAATGTGCTCCTTTGTAAAATCAGGGAGGATGTGAAGGCATCGAGCCTCCAGCTGGTGAACCCAGCTCTGAGGTGTCTGGATATTTGTAGGAGGAGCAGCTGATGGAGCTCCTGAGTCTCTGTGGCATCTGCAGCAGGAGCTGGGGGTCACTTTGCAGCGCTCTCTGGGAAAGTTTGATGTCTTTTCAGAGAGTTTATGTATTTCCAGGACCAGAAATTGTTCACTAGATTTATCTACACACCCATTAAGCCTCTCTGTAAGTCCTTTTAAATCTGGTTTCTATTCCAGCTGGTGCATTTTTTACCATTTGCTCTTTCTGTTTGCTCTCTCTCCGTACAGATAGTGCTGAAACACGCCAAGCTCTTAAAACACAAACAAATGTCTTTGGAGTTTGCAAATCAAATAATATTGGGGAAGAAATCAATATTTATGTTTCTCCAAGTTACAAACAAAGTCAGTCAAACCGATGCTGAAAAGTAGTTTTGTGTGCTTTCTTCTATTTCTGTTTAATCCTATACCCCTTGCTTTGCCTTTTCCATACCTGTTATTGAATCTCATTGTTCCAGTGGCCCTAAATGAGCACAAGTGAAAGTGTTACAGAAGTTTATGCAGATATTGGTGTAAATCTATTATCACTGTCTTCACATTTGGCATTTTATTTT